>PVKM010001801.1:0-72471 GCA_004027735.1 Carollia perspicillata
CTGAAATTCTCTCCCTTCTCCCCTCTGGTCACTGTCAGCCTGTTCTCTATTTCAGTGTCTTTGGTTATATTTTGCTTGTTTGTTTGTTTCGTTGACTAGGTTCCTGTTCAAGGTGAGATCATATGGTATTTGTCTTTCACCCCCTGGCTTATTTCACTCAGCATAATGCTTTCCAGTTCCATCCATGTTGTTGCAAAGGGTTGGAGCTCCTTCTTTCTTTCTGCTGCATAGAATTCCATTGTGTAAATGTACCATAGTTTTTTGATCCATTCATTTACTGATGGGCACCTAGGTTGCTTCCAGCACTTGGATATTGTAAATTGTGCTGCTATGAACATTGGGGTGCATAAGTTCTTTTGGATTGGTGTTTTGGGGTTCTTATGATATAATCCTAGCAGTGGAATTGCTAGGTCAAAAGGCAGATCCATTTTTAGTTTTCTGAGACAATTCCATGCTGTTTTCCACAGTGGCTGTACCAGTCTGCAATCCCACCAGCAGTGCACTAGGGTTCCCTTTTCTCCACAACCTCTCCAACACTTGTTGTTTGTTGCTTTGTTTATGATGGCCATTCTGACCCATGTGAAGTGGTATCTCACTGTGGTTTTAATTTGCATCTCTCTGATGGCTAGTGATACGGAGCATCTTCTCATATGTCTCTGGATCTTCTGCCGTTGTATTTTTAAGTTATGTAACTGGTTTATGAAACCATCAAGAAACTCCAAGTGACTTGGGAGTTTTAGGAAGCAGCTGCCACAGTCCTGAGTTTTCAGGACAAAGCTGCCACTGCTCTGTCCAGGCTGACCTAACACACCCACCGTTTACTTCCATTGTTGGGACCTGTCTGGCAGCTCTGGTCTCACTAGTTAGATGGTGAGACCTCCCAACGCTGGGCTCACTTACTCCCCTTCACCCTTGCATCACCCTTCCTGGGCCCAGATAACACCCCAGCCACCTCCCCAGGCAGCACAAAGTAGGACTGAGACCTTGACACCCAACAGCTATTTTTATCCTCAAAACCAGGAACAGAGCTGCATTTACTAGGAGGCATTCTCTAGAGATGGATTTCTTGTCAAGGGGATGCATCTTACCATCTCTCAAATACCAAAGCAACTAAAGAAAGAATGACTCACCTTGAACTCTGCCCTTCATGGCCACCTAACACAACATTTGGGTGGGGTGAAAAACAGGGCCCTTGAAATAGGAGGGAAACACCTAGAAAGGAAATGTCTTTCTACCCTCCACTTACCTTACAGTATCACAGTAACTTTCACCTGCTTTTCTAACCCATCAGCTCCTGAGCTGCTTGCTAACGGAGAGACTAAATATTAATTTTTGCAACCTGGCATCCTATGCAAATACCTGCAGACCAAATAAATGAAAGGAATAAGTGAATGAATGCCAGCCAACAGACACAGCAGTCCCCCTAGGTCAGGGAGGACACTAAACTTTTAATCTTTAAGACAATCCCATAGGTAGGTATAATTAAAATCATCCCATTTTACAGATGATGAAACTGAGGCTTAACGAGGTTAGGATTACCCAGCTGAAACTTACGGAGTTGGGGTCTGACACCCAACCCTGTCCTCCAGACCTTATGCTGATCTCAGTCACTCTGCTAAAGTATTTAATAGTGAATAGATTGATAAAATGACTCAATCTTCAAAAACAAGTCCCTACTTAAATACACTTATTTTCACATCATGGGTAAACTCACCTTCACATAATGGATAATTTATGATTTCATAATACATTGGATTTCTAAGACATGTACGTTTTCACTAAACAACCATCTTAGATATTGAAACCACACAGTGTCTTTTACCAGAAGAACTGAAAGAACTTTTAAAACCAACCACAGGAGGATAAAACCAATTCACACATATCCAAGAACCTGTCACCAAGAGATTCACGGTCCCCATGCTTTCGTCCAGCTATCCTATGAGCATTTCAAATTGTCTGGAAGAGACTGAGAAAACAGAGAGGCCTTGGAGAACCAAGTCTGTCAAAACAAATCTCAACCACGCAGTTTCTCAGTTCTCACAGTGCCTTCCTGCGGATGCAAAAGTGCAGAGGCTCGGGAGGTCTCAGGAGCCTCCCAGCTGAGTGTCTGCATTGTTTCCCTTCCCCACGTTCGCACCCTCAGCTGATCCAACCAGCAGCTCCATGGGTATTAATACCTTCTGCCACATGGTGCAGATGACTTTGGGAATGGAATTAAAATGCATTGGCTGAGGTTCCACTTTGGCAGTAAACAGAGGCTCATCAGAAGCAGGTACCATCTGGAATTGCTAAGATGGTCAAATTGGATCTTTTTCTAAACATGGGAGTATCTGCCATGTTATTTGTGATTGTGAAATACAGGTGAGGGCTGAAGGCTTTTTATGTGCAGGATTTGATAGCACTGGCTAGATTACTGTTTCTTCTCAAGAGGCTAGCTAGAAAAATCTCTAGATTCAGAAAGAAGTTCCTTCAGCACTAGGTTTAGGAAGAGCAACTTGCTACCCAGCCAGCTTCCCTGACAGGCAGTGGGTAAAATCAAGAATCTGAAAAGCAGACACAATCCCTGAGCAAGAGTTTTGATCTTGAAAAATGGTGATTTCCCAAGTGGAAATTAAAAAAAAAATAAAAAGCCATCAATCATACAACAGCTGTGTTTACACATACAAAGTGAAGTGGAAAACTGAGGCAATTACCCAGATGATTTCAATCAAAACATCCCCTCAACTGAAATGTCCAGAAAACTGAAGATATAATATGGGGGATTCTTGTTTTTCGACTTGGATTATCCAGATAATTGCCTCATCTCTTCACTGTTCTTATTTAGACACAGTCTAAAACCCATCCTATGCATTGACAGTTGAAAGTACATACGAGGTCTGTCTGGAAAAAGTCGAGCCATTGTTAATATAAGGAGGACAGTTTGCTTAACATTGGTATAACCCGACAGCCAAGGAGAGTGAACTGGAATGCACACGTGTGAACAGTGAGGAATTCACTATACTACGCAATGCGGACAATAGACACCGGTAAGTGAGCATGTGGACTGTGTGGCTGTCACATTGAAAATGACTGAGCAAGTAGAGCGATAAATCTGCATCAAATTTTGCATTAAGCTTGAACATTCCTCCGAGGAAACTATTCCGGTGATTCAGAAGTCCGCAGCCATGGGCAACAGGTGATTGGCAGCTTCATCATGACAACGCACCAGCTCACACATCACATGTCGTGCAGAGTTTTTGGTGAAACGTCAAATCACCCAGGTGACTCAGCCACCGTACAGCCTAGATTTGGTGCCCTGTGACTTCTGGCCTTCCCCCAAACGAAAATCACCTTTGAAAGGGAAGAGATTTCAGACCATCCATGAGATTCAGTAAACACAATAGGGCAGCTGACAGCGATTGTGAGAGGTACCAAGATGCCTACTTTAAGAGGGACTGAGGCATCATTATCCTATGTACAATATTTCTTGTATCTTGTATCTTCAATAAATGTCTCTATTTTTCATATTACATGGCTGGATACCTTCTGGACAGAACTCGTACTTAGGAACACAAGCGTCTGTGGTGATAATTATGTTCAGATGTAACTGTCACCATAGGCTGAAATCAAGTCTGAAGTTTTGGAATCCTGTTTTGACAATTTGACTATAAACACAGATCACTCCTTTTAAACTCCACCCCCTATAATACATCACTTAAGCAGAGAATAATAATCCCCCCCACGAAAAACAAATCCATATACAACACAACATACCCTTAAAACTGCCCTATTTTGATCCTTTCATTATTTGAAGAGAAAAGGCTTCCATGAAAAGAGTTTTTTTTAAAAAAGAACCCTTTCAAAAAACTCCCTTTTAGCTTCAGAAATCACAGGAAAAAAATGACCTCCCTTCTAAACATTCTCACCCTTATGTCTGAACAACCTATTTTATCCATTGCCTCAAAAAACAATTTCCATCGTTTCTTATAGGACAGTTAAAATCTTCCTACATTTATGCTTCCCCAAATTTCACTTATCTGGTAATATCTTATCCACCTGTGGAAGATATTCAAATATTTGTATCACAAAGGGGAAGCAGAGAACGTCACTAACTCAAATCCAGCCCCGAACTATAAATTCCCTTTAATTAAAGATATGTGATAAGCATACCTGCTGACAGAAATGAAAGGGGGAGGGGCAGCATAAAAAGAATTATCTTTTGCAGAAAAATTAAAAAGTGCAGAAAGAATTCAAAAAGCCAGGGAGGCCTCTTGAAACCTTCTGCTCAAATCCTTTTATCCAAGCACCCTGGTTAAAATTTGGTGCTTCTCGTTTCTGGTCAGTACCATCCCCTAAACTAACCCGGGTATACAAGTATGCTCCCTGCCAAAGAAGAAAAGTACAGAGAAAATACTAAATGTGATGCAATTTTTAAAAATGAAAGCAAGATAAAAACGGTCACATACCAATAAGACAATAATTTTCAACCTGGGCCACACGTGCAGAATCATCTGGGGGCTTTAAAAATGCCCCTGGGCGTGGGGTCCCGGCGTCAGGGCCTGGAGTCACCAGGTGACTCCAATGCACTGCCTGTCTTGAGAAGCACTGTGACAGGCACATGAGAGACCAGCCACTGTGGTCACGGACCCTTGTCCAGGAAACTCGGAAAATCTCACTGCATGAAGCCAGCAGCCAAGAAGGTCCAGATCTTGAAAACAGGCCCAGAGCATCTTCGTGGTCTGAGGACAAGGCGCAGAAAGAGGCTAGAATCTTGGAGGAGGGTGGAGTCTCAAGGACTTCTCAATTCTTCACACAACGTGCGCATTCCTAGACAAGGAACCTGGCCCAGAGACGGCACTCCGAAAACACTGGTAGAATTAATTATTCAGTGATGCTTTCAGTAGACTTCAACTTTATTGATAATAGTTCTTTTTACAAAACATAGGAGACAAACCGGGGAGCCAATTGGGTGTTCTTAGGGCTGAATCAGACCTGTCCGCAGTCTTGAACTTTTGCCTTCCAGAATGTGGCTCAGGTGGGGTGAAGGGGAACAGGGGATCACAGCTGGAGGCCAGGAGGGCCTCGGGCTTTATTGTCTCCCGCTGCGAAGCTGGGGGCAAGTCATGTACAGTCTCTAGACCTGAGCTCCACCTAAACGTGGCAGGCTTGCTCCCATCAGGTGGGAAGAGGAGCCTTTTCCTAGAGGCCAAAGAGCAGGGAGGAGGCACGCTGCACACAGGAGAGGAGAGATGAGTGACCTCGAGCTGACCTCAAACCCCCAACTGGTACATAGCCTCAACAACTCACGTCTCACCTTCTACACTCTAACCAAAAGGTCTCCCTGGCTCCTTCTGATCCTAAAATTCTAGGGCTGATTGTTTCAGGCTGTCTCGAATCCACAGCTCTTCCTACAGTTGAAGAAAATCAAAACCACCAAAAGCAACTTTAACTGCCAAGTTCAGAAAGCAGTTTGCCACGGGTCATTTCATGCAAGCCTGCCAACAAGTCTATAAAGTGCTCAGGGCAGTTATGAACACGACCCCAGTCCACAGTGGAGGAAACTGAGGCTGGAAGGGTTAAGGGGCAGGCCAAAAAGAACGGGGCTGTCACTGAAAAGCAAGCAGGTTAAATCCCTTGTCTGCCAGCACTTGTGCTCCAGTGGCCTCTTTTCGCAGATGAGTGCAGTTGGTCCTTCTCAAATGTGACAATGACGACAATGGGCTGAGAAAAGCACACAGGCCCCACAGTTCCCACCACGGTGCATTCCGATGTGCAGGCGCATAGCCGAGTGCTGGCCTGCGCCTCCTGGCTGAGTCCTAAGCAGCCCAAGATGCCTCTCCAGTCTCATCTCACACTGACCTCCTTCACCGCCTACTCCCTCTCACCACCGGCCTCGCTCTTCCCACCTGGACCAAGTCTCCCCGTTACAGGATCTCATATGGCACCATCTGCCACACCTACAGAGCACTTTTTACGCGAAGTTTTCTATATATTTGGGTCTCTCTTCCCTGCAAGACTATATCCATGAAAACAGGGCCAATCTGACTTTATTCACTGTTTTATCCCCAGATACCTAGCCAGGGAAGGTGTAGGCAAGGCTGCGAGGTCTGCAAACATGGAGGCCTTTTTGTGACCACGAGGGAGGAGTGGGGAACTGCTGGAAGATGTCCCTCTGTGGGCCCTGGAGGGGACACCTCAACACAAAGGACAGGCCCATGAGCTGGAGGTCAAGAAGTCATGTTCTGGGTCACCATGCTAAAAACCCACTCCAGCTCTGGGTAGCGTACAAACCCCCAAGAACTAACAATCCTCTTTCTCATCTAAGCCTGTCAAGAGGTAAGTTTCCTGTCATTCGTAAAACAAAAAGTCCGAATGACACCTCTCTTACCAAGAGTGGAAGCTCCCATCAGCAGTCTTGCGCACTTCTGTCCTATCTCGCCTAAATGCTGGGCACCAAATAAGTGCTTGATAATCTGTGCTCGTCTACCTGGCTCACTGCATGCTCACTTGCTCATTTATGCATTCGACAAATATTTGCTAAGTGCCTACTGTATGGCTGTTCAGGACTGGGGACAGAGAAGTGAACAAGCCAGATGAGGTCCTTGTTTTATGCGATTTATGTAAGAGAAATGAGGAAACAAGCAAATCAACAACTTATTCTGGATAGTGTGAAGGCCCCTGCAGCTAGTGAAAGAGTGAAATGTGATAAAGATTGAGGGAGGAGGAGGAGGAGGAAATATCGAGGTGGGTGGTCGTGGAGGACCTCTGGGTGGAAAATGACAAGGAGGAGTCAGCCAAGTGAAGAGGACAGAGAAGAACATTCCAGAGAATGGAAGGAGCAAGAGCAAAGGCTCTGGGACGGAACAAGCGGATGCACAAGCTGATGCACACGCGGAACGAGCTGAAGATGAGGGGCAGAATCAAGGCAGAGTGACTTAAGAATCGGTGACCCTTGCAGGGTGAGAACGGGACAAGACGAGGTCAGAGAAGTGTGCAGTGAGCCCATTATTTCATTCTTCTTCTTCTGAGGGCAGTTCGGATGCCCATTGGGACAGAGGCTTCATGCTTTTGAATCTCCCGTCGTTCGGGCCTCCCTCCTTGGGCACACGGCACGTGTTCATCAAGGAGAGAAGAGAGTCTGGGACTGACTCCAGAAGCAGTTTGTCTCATTGCAAGTCCCTTAACCTCTTTAATTCTGTCACCTCTCCATCAACCAAGGGCCTGGCCTTGGAGGTCCTAAAAGATCGTTTCTCCAATGTTCTACAGTTGCTTTCCTTTTTGTTGTTTCCTTTCTTTTTTTTTAAAGGAGACAAATCAATAGAAAATATAAACCCGGCCCTAAAAGAGAACTATCATTTAAGAATTACATTTTCGAAGCATGCATTAGAAGGGCAAGAGGACAAAGTTTGTCACTTCAGCCACACTCAAACACAAAGTCTCTGGTTTAGAGACAGCTCTTTTGCTGGTCTTTTCAGAATTCTGGAGCCATGACATGCCACCATGGCTGCTTTCTGTGTAAGGGGCATGAGCCCCCTAGAGCAGGGGCCATGGCCCTGAAGCCTCATAGTGGCCCCACAACCCCCAGCCACAGCTCTGTCCTGACCCCTGGTGATGGCCTTTCCCTCATTGCTGGCCCGCTGCTCAGGGCAGCAGAAAGAGATCATCGCTGATAAAAAAAAAAAAGTGTAGGCTCCAGCCAACTGGCCACCCTGTCTCGGAGCCTGAACCAGGCTTTTGCCCACCCAGGGGCCTTTGCAATCCACTAACAATGCACTTCAGCTGTGCTCAAAATGACCCGCTCTTCCTTGTCATGTAGATCTCAGGGCAAACTTATCTCTTCAGAGAGCCCCTCCTGACTTCCCTGTGTAACGGAGTTTCCCTCTCCCCTGGATTTGCAGGCACATTGGTCTAGCTTCTTCAAAGTACACACTGCCATCAAAAACCACTTGCTGGTTTTAACTCCTATGTCTCCTCCACTAGACTGAGCTCAGGAGTCTCACCTGTCCTTCCCGTGCCCACTTCCCCAACACCTAGCACAGTGTCCAGCCCACAAAAGGTCATCTTGGTAAATGCCTGTGATGAAGTGAAGGGAAAACCATCCAGATATCCTTGGCAAAGTGCCAGAGAGCACATGGCGGGTAGGAACTGGGAAGATCCCCAGGAATCCATTACGTTCAGCAGAACAGTTTTCAAACGAGACAGCACATGTGGGGTGGGGGCAGGAAGAGCTAGCAGAGTGACATGCACCTCCCCCTCAGGGCAACGGGACATAAATGCGTGAGGTTAGAGCCACTGGGATGACCTAATATAAGTCTGCTTTTCCAGAGAGGAACTGAAGGGTCTACCAAAGGAAAGTAACTTATTTAATGGGATGTTCAGAGACTCAAGCCCAAGTGTACGACACAGGCAGAGAATTCCTCAAGCCCCCAAAGCCAGTCCCCTAGTGGGTTTAACACCCCTGTCCATAGAATTCCTTTACTCCTGGAAGCTGGGGAGGAGGAAGCTCTGCCAACCCCAGCATCCCATCCGGCACAGGGAGATTCCAGTGGTGGGGCCAGGTCCAAGGTCAGGACGTATGGAGCAAAATCACCAAGTTCACCACCGGGACAGGGGAGCTGTGACTGAACTGAAAGGGGGACCCGGATGAAGGCCAACTGAGAGATGGGAAGGTACAAGAAGGGACAGGTCACAGGGCCCGCTGCTTTGGTGACTTCCTTGTTATAAAAAGTACCTCGGAGGAAATGGAACACAAAAGTAGACCTTTTCTTTTTTTCTTTTTTTAACAATGATCAAATATGAAACATCTGAGTGTAAATTTTTCTATTTTAAAGTTTCTAAACAGCACTCCATACGTGCCTTATGGCTACGCTGACTACTGGCTGGCCCTGGCTGGCTCATGCCAGAGTGCTCATCTGAGCCACTGTTCAGTTCTGCTCTGGACAGGAGAGCGCCCCATTCCTCTGAGAGCACTCACCCACATGTGACCCCGCAGCACTCACCTTCCTCAGTCCCCACGGTGCACCCGCAACAGGAACAGCCCCAGGCCCTTTCCGGAAGGTCTGTCTGTGTAGGCTGCGCTTTCTCTCAGTGAAAGGCGAGGGATGGAGGGGCAGGTCGCTGACCGCCTTGGCATTCAGGGGGCCTCTGCCTCAGCCCGCTGGGCTGCCAGGCTATTTGGGGAGCTCAGTAACCGTGAGGCGGGGCTGTGGCTAGTAACAAGGGAGGCACACAGCCGGCACACAGGCGAATGTGTTGTCTCACCACTTGGATCCAACCCTCACAACGCCCTTGTAGGGGATTTGTGCCCACATTGGACAAATCAGGAAACGGAGGCTCCAAGCAGTTAACTAAGGTGCCTGCATTAGAGAGCGATGAAGTCAGGCTACAAACCCAGGTCTGACTCCACATTCTTTCCACCACAGCACTCCTCCTAACCACCCACCCAAAGAGAGACGAAAATACCTCCCCAATGCCAGGTAGCACAGTTGGTTGGAACATCGTCCCAATATACCAGGGGTTGTGGGTTCGATCCCCAGTCAGTGCACACACAAGATTGACCAATGAATGACACAGATGGGTGGAAAAACAGATCTCTCTATCTCTCTCTCTCAAATCAATCAATAGAAATAAGTTTAAATACCTCCCCAAGATTCCAACACCCCTGCTCCCTCAGGTTTAACAGAGAAAGTAAATTCAACATGGAGCATGACTGAGATACGGCCAAGATAACTCCATGGAACTGTCCAGCAGGCAGCTGGGTGGAGAGATCTGAAAGAGGGCTCCTCAGATTGGGACTGCAGAGACTGAACCCCACACAGGAAATACTGGTCAGAGCAAGGGGCTCACAGACACTCCAGAAGTGTGGGTGGGCACACAGGTGGAAGCAGAGACCATGAGACAGCCCAAATCCTCGGAGGGCTACCGTCACCCAGCCAGGCAGGGCAGGCCCGCACCTGACGAAACCAGGGTCAAGGGCAGGGAAGCATGTGGGAAAACTTCTGGCCAGGTCTTTGGCCTTCTTCCTAAGCTTCCCGAATATTAGAAAGATGTCACTGTTTCTCATTAAAATACAAAATAGTGCTTAGACTAGAGAGGGCAGAAAAACAAAAGCATTTGGTTGCTTTTGTTCTTGACCTAACAATCAAAAAAAGCAATGAGCAGAAGAGCATGCAAGAAACTAGGTCACTGGAGTCAGACCATCTTGGCTGGAATTCAGAATCTTCCAGAGAGGAGCTGTGTGGCCTTAGGCTAATCACTGGATTTCTCTGAGCTCTGGTGCCCTTTTATGTTAAAGGGGAATAATTCCTACCCCCACGCACCCAACTCCGGGCAAACACTCGGGGCTTTGGTGACAATTAAATGAAATAACCAATGGAGGCATCTCCTATCCACTGCTGGACACCCCACAGGCATGCCACAATTAATGTTTTCACAATTGTCCTCTGGCTTCAACACAGACCCCGAGGCTGAGACTTGAGCTCCTGGGGACCATCCCAGCTAAACCTCCAAGCCTGAAGAGGCTTTCTGTGGAAATCTTGAGCCTAGCTGGTTATGCCTATTTTCCTGAGGAATCTTGTCCAAAGAAGGGCATTTCCAAGAGCCAGATCTTTGGTAAAGGTACATATGGACCAACCAGCCAGCATTCAGGAAGCAGCTGCCACCACACCCAAAAGGAACTCACATCCACACCCAGCCCTGCTAAGAGAGGATTCTAGAGGAATCTCAAACCCAGACAAAGGGGACTGGGATGAATGGTAATGCGCAAGAATTCTGACCCTCACCTGACCCCATGCACAACATAGTAACAGTCGGTTCACTTTCTCTGCAGTGACAGAGCCACCAGCAGCTGTGGAATCTCAAAAACAAGGCTGCTCGGGTCTAAAGTTACCCCTCCTTCACCACGAGAGGAGAGAAAACACATTGCAGAGTCGCTACTTCTGTGTGTTTTGCTTATGAGGAACAAATGTTGACAAGATATAGGATACAGTGCTCTGTTTGCCATCAAAATGCACAGAACATAATTTTATATGAAGCTACACCCGCTTAATTGTGATGCATTAAGTATTATGTTCATCGTTTCTGAAACTGGGTAGAAATGAATAATTTATTTCAGACAAAGGAAACTCCTGAATATGAAATGCCTCATCTTTTAAAATTACAATTTGGAAGACAAGAATGAGAAAATACTCCTAGTCAGTGGACCTTACACCGCTAATAGAAAACAATGCTTCTACTGTTTCTACTTTGTTTGCAAACATTACTCTTTTTTTCTGGGGGGGGGGGGGGTAAACAAAATTTAATACAACATACTTGAATGAATAATCAGCAACGAAAAATACTAGGTTTTCCCCACACGCACAGCTTCTCAGCACAGGGCCAGCACATCCAATATTAATTTTCTGCACTGGGTGAATATCCTTTCCTTTCCCACCAAGGTTCTGGGGCTCACCTGGAGTCCACTCCCTGTATCCCTGCGCCCCACTCTCTGCCACCTCCCTCCAGAGCTTGCTTCCTGGCATCCAAGTCCCCTTGGTCTCTGCCCCTGCCCTCTCCCTCCATGGCTTTCACTCCATTTTTTCCTGGTTCTCCAGCACCTCGCCATCTCTCTCTCTCTCTCTCTCTCTGCCTTCTCTCTCAATAGAAGAGACCGACATCCACCTAAACAATCTCCTATTCCTATTTCATGCTGATAAATTGGGAGAGGATGAGAAGGAAGTCCGGGCACCTATAAAAGGAGAAGACTGGCAGTCATGTACCATTTGCTGTGCGTTTTTCAGTGCTCCTTCTAAGTGTCACCACCATGAACTTGGGAACTGGACAGGAGCACTACCCCCACTTACAGACAGAGGACCGAGAAGAGAGGAGCGATTTGCCGTGGTCGCACAGCTGGGAACTGCAGGAATGTGGAATTCAAATCTGGGTGTGTTTAACGCCCAAGATTTGCTCTTTACCACGAATTCCTAAGCTCATCAGGCCCTCAGGCCCTGCCCCTCCCAGGTCCCACCCCAGTCTCTGGAATGAACTCACGTGGTCTGCCGGGTGGTTCTGGATGGAGGAGAGGGTTGCCTGGCTCTGGTTGCGTTCCTACCCAAGATCAGCTGCGGACGGAAAGGGCAGCCCCTCCTCTTCCCACCCCCACCCCCACAATATCATTAACACAATGTCATAAACACACCCTGGACTCAAGAAAGGGCACAATGAGAGGGTTCAGTGACTCCTTAGAAGCAGCTCTGTGACTTGCGGTAATTACTGTCCCGCAGCCGCCCTCCTCATCCTTCCCTTGCCGGCGTGCCCCGGGGTCAGCGGGCATCTCTTTCAATTAAGGCAACTGCCTGCATTTAGAATCTTGCAGTTTTTATTCAGACGCTCTCTTGCGAAATGTTCTGAAGCAAGTTGAAAATTTGGCGGACAAAACCACCAGGAGAGACATAGGACTGGGGAGCTAGAAGAATTAAAGGGAATGTAGAAAACAGATGAAGAAACAAGCCCATACTTTGAGCCTGCCACCCGCCAGGTCCACAGAGAGGTTGGAGAGGGCCATCCCTCCCAACCAGGAGGAAGCACTGCTCTGGGAAACCACTCACATTCACACTTGCCTGAGCCACTATCCCCGGGTCAAAAAGCAGAAGGCCATCCTGAGTCCAGGATGGAGGGCAGCACTGGGGTTGGGGGTGGGACAGTGAAGGAAGGCAGGTGAGGAGCCAAGGCTGCCCACCAGGGGCAGCCTCCTTTCATCAGGAGGGTCACTCAATGTCTAAAGGGCCCAATAATAATTTTCCATGACACCCTTTCTCCTAAACACACGCCAAAATGCCTTCCTACCACCACTAGCCTTAAGACCCTTCATGACTTGGCTCTAGACCACCCTGCTTCCTGCACTCATTCCCGCTGGCACCGGCTTTACATGTGCCCACCCCCCTGCCCAGGACCATCCTGGGAGCCCCAGGCTTCCTCAATGACTCCTGGAACCTAAATGGGGGGATTTGGACACTTGGCCTTTGCATGTTGAATCCTGGCCCATTCTCTGCCCCAGAAAACTGTAACTCTGGAAGAGAACTTGAACTTGACCCACACTTGCTCTAAGTCCACCAGGGGCAGAGGCAAAGAGCCTCATTTTTATTTCCCCAGAATGTACCTTCTGTGTTGAGAAGCTACTCATCCACAACAGGCCATCTCTGGTCTAGAAGCATCCAGGGGTGCTACATACGAATGTATGACACAACACTACATTAAGTTGAACCATATGAAATTTCCGCTAGTCTACCCTGCTGACCTTCAAAAACGTCAATTTCATATGAGTCAACCGAAAAAATTCCAGCCACGCTGAGGTAAATTAACCAGCATCCTTCCCTGGTTCTGCTGAGACACAGGCTGTGCCCTGGAGCGGGCAAACCTGCCTCCCTGCCCGGCTCTTCTCCCGCCGCGGCTCGTGCCTGGTGCAGCAGCCACAGCAAGGGGTCCAACGCGAGCACCTTGGACACTTAGTGCCTGCGCTCACACGGCAGCCTCTGCCTGTGCAAAATGCCCTCCCTTCATCTCTGCGTACCAAACTCCTATCTACTCCCCAAAACCCAGCTCCAAGTCACTTTCGGCAAGCCTTCTCTGCCCCAGAACTCCATCTAGTCGGTTATTCCCTCCTTGGGGCTGCCTCTGAGCCTGTGAGAGTTCTACTTGGTCACCTCCCACTTTGCATCGTGATTTGCTTTGTTTATACCTATCCCTAAACCAAAAAGAGAGCTCTGAGAAAGCAATGGTAAGGTCCTATCTACCCGAGTCGCCTAGGTTTCACACTGACCTCATGGCTGTCAACAAGTACCTGATGGGTGAATTTGGCAGAAAAGTTACTCCATCACATGGAATGCTGGAAACTGATGGAGATCAGAGAAACTGACTGATTCTTTTCTTCATTCTAAACTAAATATGTATATATGATATGTAATTTATGATATACAAGTGTATACCATGCATATACATACATATACATAAAAATATGTATCACTCAGTAAATGCTCACTAATCCTTCACACGCTTTGAGCACTTCCCTTTCATGAGCTCTCTCCTGTGACACCCACGGAAACACGGCCACAGCACGGGCTCTGGAGCCGGATTTCCCAGACGAGATTGAGTTCCTCCAATTCCTGTGAGCGGGTTCTTAGTTGAACCTCAGTTTCCTCATCCATCAAGTGGGGCTAAGAGTACCCACTACTCACAAGGACAGCCCAAGTTATGGCCTATGAAACACCTAGCTTGTTGCTTCCCACAGCTGCTTAATTATTGCTTTATTTCTCTTGTGGTCTCACAGGGAGCGTAGTCCTTGCCAACCGGGAATATGTTGAGTTTCGGCCGGCTCGCTCCTTCCTCCATTCAAACACCACTTGCCATTTCTCATACGAGGAATAATGAGGTTCCATCAGGGACTCTCCAGAATTCACGGATCTCCTGGTATCTCCTTCAAGAGTTTATTTGAAACTCAGAGAACAGAGATCAACGAAACGTTTCATAAACATAGGCTTTAAGAAAGCTGCTGGCCAGTTCCTACAAGGAATGTAATCAATACTTGTTTTCATACATTATTAACTGTACACCAAGCGATAACGTGCAAAGGGCACCAGAACTATTGGTCAGCGTGGCACTTCTCAGACCTTCCAGAGGGGCCGCAAACGGAAGTGGTAGCAGCGAAGCGGAAGACAAATGAATAGTGGATTAGGTCACCTTAAAGTGGAACTGACTATGTATTCCTTTCTTTACCACTGTGTAATGCTATTTATATGACAACATGACAAAAAAATGGCCTCAGGCACTTTGCTCTACTTTAGAAGCCTGCCATCTCACAAGGCAATGAAAAGAAGATACAATTCAGAAATTGCTTCTTTGGTTAATATTTCTGCAGTTCCACAGGCATGGTTTTAACAGTGTGCAAGCTCTGGATTTCGGCTGTCGATATGGAAGGCATCAAAATGCAGGGGTAAATATTGAAATAATAGATACTGGTGCATTTCAACTTCAAAGGCCCTTTGTCAAACAGTAATTTAGGTGGGACATAAGGGGTAAGAAATGGGAATTAAAAGGGAGAGAAGGGACTCGATATCTCCTCTTGAATAAAAGAGCCAGATCTGTGCTTAAAATTTCATCACGCAACAGCACAAAGAGCACAGGTTTTAGAGATGCAGGAACGAGATGTGAATCCGAATTCTTCCACTTACCAGCTGTGTGGCCCAGAAAAAGTTACTCAACCTCTCTGAGCTCAGGGTTCCTCCTCAGAAATTAGAGATAATTCCTATCTTTCAGAGGTGGCTGGGGACCAAAAAAGGAAATAATACCTATGAACAGGCTGCCCAGGGCAGGGCACGCAGCAGGGGCTCCCTGGGGTTTTCCTCTCCCTGCACTTACCTCCCCTTTAAAGAAAGTGCAGGTTTGGAGATTGCAGAGCTCGGGGACTAACAGGCAAGGTCCCAGAGGGAACTGCGGTTTCACCAAAAATAGGCCATTTGACCAAATGATTAAAAGTCTGTCATATGCTAATACTTGGACGGGGTGGACCTTGGGCCAATTTAGTAGGAGTAAATTGCAATTGATTTTCGAAGAAATTGCTTGTTCTCTTGCCTTTCCTCAGCTGTGTCACACTGCCTCACACACAGCTGCCTTTGTCACAGCCAGAACCAACTGAAACACGTGACGAGGGAGATCTTTTTGAGGCAAAACGTTGACTAACATAGACATCCACACTCACACACTATAAAACACACACACACGTGAGCAGGCAGCTACACAAATACATCTCTATCTCCGTGTGTATACATGTGTATCTAGATGTTCAGAGGGCTCGAGTTAAGAAATAATTCTGCATCACAGTTGTATCCTCCTGTAGGTTTTGCAAATTCCCCTGTGGTTGGAGACGCATCCTGAGTCATTTTTATTTTTGCATAAAGATCATAAAATGGTACACCCCTAAAATCCCTGCGTGCCCAATCCCAGCCTTATCTGTACCAGTCCCCGGATGCGAAAATGGTTAAAAGATCACAGGAGATAAAAAGTCCTAAGAATAAAGGTTAACAATGGCTGCTTTCACCCCTAATTTCTGATATGGTGATAAGCCGTCTTACAACATTAATTAGAAAGGAAAGAGAGATGAAAGAAATGCCCAGGGGACATAATAAATTAGCCCCTTATGCAAATCACCCATTCATTTTCATCACTGACCCAGCTAGCTGAGTCTCTAAATTACAGGAAGTGGTTAGCTTCTTTAACAAAATTTCCAGATAAAGTATGATTTTTTTTTTTAATCTAAGGGCTGGGGGCAGGGGCTTAAAGCAACAAATAATTTCTCAGTGTCCCTTGCAGGCAACTCTGAAGGGGGCCAAAAGATATGAAAATTAACATGCCAGCCACCAGTTTCTGTTACCAAACAAAAGAAACTTATTAATTAACCCTTAGAAATAATTCCAGAACAATGGACAACGACCCCCGTGACTGAAGTCCATGGCTGTGGGTCTCACCCTGTATAAAAATAATGGGTAGCATTCTAAGGAGGGCACAGACCCAAGCAGGTAAAGGACCATTTAAAAGAGATAGGGAAATGCCAGGATGTGGAGAGTTTTAAATATCAGTTTAAAAACACACACACCTAATTTTACTTATCATCACTGTCCTAGACAATTTATGTTCCACTGTCTTAGAAATCTATGGAACTCTCTGTTTTCTTACCAGTAAAGTCAGGAGATTGGCCTAGAATGACCTCTGAAAGTCCTCCTGCATCTAGGATCTGGTGATTTTATTTATCCTTTTGTAAAACAAACACCGCGCTTCTGCATGTTTAATTTGTTTTAAAAAAATCTTATGACATGCATTTCATCTACTGAACTCACTCCTGGCTTCGTTTTTCTCTTTCTTCCTCTCATTTTCCTTACCCCATGTTCTCCACTTCCTTATTTCTTATTTTGTTTTATCTTCTTCCATGTATTCAAATGAGATGCTATAAATAAATTCTGGTTCAAAGCAAGGTATGTATTTAATAAATCATCCTTTATGAATGTTATTAATATGAAAACTATCTATGCCAAAATCACACACTTCTTTGGAACGAAGAAAACGCTAAAAGAAAAACAGTGAGTCCCAGAATAATACAAGATTCAACAACCAGGCCCTCAGCGAAGGAAGGGAAATGCGTTCAAGAGGGTTCTAGTCCAATGCCCCATTTTTATAAAAGGGTGCCCTTCAGGAAGAGTGGGCATTTGCCCAAGGTCATTCGGCTAGTTAGGGGGAAAGATGGAAGTCCGACTCCTGGACCAGTGGACTTCGGGCCGAACAATCCTGATGTGACGCTTTCTCTTGAGAATTCAGTACTGGATCCCAGGGTGAGGAGCAGGAGGAAGAAAGACAACCTTTGGAAAGAATAAGCTTCAACAACAGAAAATTAGCAGATGTCAGAAAGAACTGCTTCAGAGGACTGAAGAGAAGAAACGAGGTCAGACGTATCGGCTGTAAATAACAATGCACCTTAGAACAATCTTTAGTTCATACAGTTCCTTGTCACTCACTGACGGTTCATCTCCCTTCACCTGGTAACAAGACCCACGGTCCTGTGCAAACTGTTTGACTGTTTCTACCTTCACAGTCTTAACTGTGAATCCAGATACTGGAACGACCTGCTGCTTTTTATTCATGAAACTTCGTGAGGTTGGCAGTTAATCACAATGATAAAAGTTGCCTTTAGGAAGTGGTCAGTGTCACAGGAAGACACAGACTCCTTAGGTCATCAGGTAGGTAAAATAACAAAGTGTACATAGACTATAAATCCATTTTTGTTTAAAAAAAAGAGAGACAAACATATATAGTTGTGTATACTTACACATACACATTCACATTCATATAGCAATATATAGGAAAAAATGTGAAAGGCCCATATCAACACGTTTCTAATGATTCTCTTTGGGAGCTGACACTGTGGGTGATTTAAATTCATTCTCCTTTTTCATCTGTTTGTAATAGCTTATTGTTCTACAGTAAATACAGATTGCTGATGGGCCGGAAAGAGAACAAAAACCAAAAGTGGTGGCCTGAGAAAGTGGAATGTAGGGGTACTTTGCACAGCCTGGGGAGACGGAGGCATCTCCCTGCTGCAAGGCATGCCCTTCTCAGGGAGCAGTAATTCTTCCTGCTGTGAGGGGCGTTGGGAAGGAGAGTTATGGGGAGAGGTTAGAAGAACAGGAATCAGTCAAGCTGAGAGGGGCAGGCTGATCACAAGAATCCTTAAGCACAGGAAGAGCTCCCACCTCACTGATCACCGGCTGCAGCCAACTCACCTCCGGCCAAAGAGCATAAGGAGAGGGCCCCGGAGGCACAGGGGAACTCAGAGCAGCAATAAAGAAGACTTTCCCCAAAGGAGACTCAAACTGGGTTATGAAGAGACAGAACTTCCCCCCAGGGCCCGTTAGATAAAGGAAAGATTTTTCATTTCTCGTCCCAGGAAGTTTATGAACAGCCTTCCTTCGGGTTTGGCACTGCTCTCTGTTTTAGGGCCTAGAATCACTGTTCCAAGATTGGGGCATATGGTTTGCTAAAGAGAGTCCCAAGTCTCGGAGTCAGGAGCAAGTCAACAGCTAATATGGCCTGGGCACAAGCATTAAAGATGACGGAGATTTGTGTCTGGATCAAATATGCTTCAGGCATTACATTAGGTATTGTACATATTATACCTTTAATTCACAGGAACCTACCTATAAGGTAGGAATTACCAATATCACATTTTACATCCAAGGACCCTGAGACACAGTGAGTGCAAAGACCTGCCCAAGATAAATTGAGTGGCAGGGCTCGGATGCAGCCAGGCAGGTGGGACTCCAGAGTACGTGTACTTCCTCCAGCACTAGCGTGTCCAAAGGTGTGGGCATGAAGCTGCTAGAGCACTGTTGGGACAACCCAGCTTGTCTGCATACAGGGTGGCTGGGGTGAGACAGAAGATCAATTAATAGAGGGGTCTAGGGAGGAAGACTGAAGCCTAGTCACCAAAGTGCTAAGATAAGACCTGGCAATGAGGAGGCCAGGTGGGATTGGGAGACACTGGTCACAGGGAGGCCAGTAGGAAAGCCAGTGCAAAGTTCAAGTGAGAGATAAGAAGGGGATGGAGAGAGGACAGCGATTAAAGATAGCAAGTAATGTCAGCAGGACTTGATGATGGGTCTAGCTGAAGGCATGACGATGGCGGAGCAAGTGACAACAACCCCACAGCTTACACCTTAGGTAGATAATGCTATTATGTGAGGCTGGAGACTGGGGAAGAAAAGGTAAAAGGAGAAAAGATCTTATAAGGTATAAAGATGACATTCATTGTTGACGTACTGAGTTTGCAGTAGCTGACATACACATCTGGATGGAGACATCCAGGACTCAGACGGAAATACTGGTTTAGAGCTCAGAAGAGTAAGAATATAGGGGAAGACTCTGAGTCATGGGTGTAAGTGGTAGCAGAGCCCCCAGGAATGGACAGAGTTTGTCCAGAGAGTATGCAGAACAGAAAGGCACCAATACTGGCCTCCTCTAAGCCAGTGGCATGTTCTGGCGAGTCTTGGAGGCTACCCTCAAGCAGTGTGGCCCTGGCCAAATTGTCTCTCTTCTCTGAGCTTCAATTCTGTAAAAGCAGAGGGTCACATCAGACCCTTTTTAAGGCTCTTCTCTGATATTCAACCAGCCATGGTCAATGGGACACCCGCTCAGGGCCAGGAAGAATGCTCCATGATGGGAAGACACCCAGCCTAATACTACGTGAGTCCCGGGCTTCCCAGTGGGAGAGACAGATACATAAGTAAGTCCTCTCGAGATGCTGTGATTAACAGCTATCATAAAGGTAGGAGCAAAATGCAGCATGAAAGAGTCCTGGGTGGAAGAGCCTGTCAGGGAGAACTGCAGCTTGGCCCTCAGAGATGGAATTTGACCTTGGTCTTGAAGAACTAATAGAGGCTTCCCAAAGAGAGGCAAAGCCATGTGCAAAGGTGCAAGAAAGCGAATGCACGTGAAGTATTTGGCGGAATGGATTGCTTAGTGAGCTTGAGTAGGAAGGAGGTAGAGGGGCCAAGCTGGACTGCCAAGGAGTTGACCATATGCCAGAATAGATAATAAGAAATGAACTGGAGTTCTCCAATAATGGGACAACATAATCAGCTGTTTTAGAGGGCTGAGTGGAACGGAAAGGACCACCATACACCCCTCACTTCTTATATTTTACAAACCCTTCCCTCACATGATTTGATGAGAAATCAGAGGACCTTAGAAGGCTCTTCTTCAACATGTACAAGTTTTAAGAAAAAATTTTTAATAGTGACATAAAATGATGGCACATTATAACAGAAATGCTAAGCATGGCTAATTATTCATAGCATCATTCAGGGAAAAAAAGAACTAGACTCAGAACAGAGTTCAGAAGTATCTCATCCATTACTGAGCAAACCATTACTTGGGGACCAATCTCAAGATTGGTTTCCAATTCTCCCAGGAGGGTCTAAGCCACTCCTAGGACTTGGAAGGAAAAAATGGCACAGCCAGAGGGCTGGAACATGTCTTTTACCAAATCAGACTTAGGCTGTTCAAATCCTAACATTACTCTTTCCCCATGATCTATCCACCTGATTCCTGTTCACAACTCCAGTGACTCCAATTATATTCTGAGAAGGTCAGGCATCTCTTGACTCTCCTCTACAAAACCCAACCTCCCAATCAATACTTTTAAACCACGGAGCCGTCTTTTTCTCTGACTACCATCAAGGTCCTCATATCATCCATGCAAGCCTCCCTCCCCGACTTTCCTTGGCTCCCTACCCTACTTCCAAAATCCCTCTCTGCTTTGTTCTCCCTGCCCCAGAGAGTCCAACAACATTGCCAAGTTCATCTTCCTTTCAAACCACTATTTACTTCTTGCTGCTTCTTGAACCTCTGTGAAGAAGGAAATACAGGCAGAATGGAGATTCCAGAGCTGAGAGCCTTGGCCGCCAGAAACTCAGCTGTGAAAGAAACCCCACCTGGTGGCTCTGTCCTCTGGGCCTCCGTGAGCCCCCTCCTGGTCCCCGAGGCACTTTTCTGTGTTCTTTCCTCCAATACCCTCTTATGCTGGCTCGAGTTTTCCTTTGTGGACTCCCACACACCGCCTGATCCTTCGTGTCCAAGACCCCTAAAAACCACACCAGCAGCAACCCACAGTAAGGGTATACCTGCTGGAGCCCTCAAGAGTACCTGAGAGGCCAAGTGCTCTGCTCACACGTTTCTACCAGAGTGGTCCCCCCACCCCACCTCCCACCGCCCTTCTTGCCTGACTGGGCGGCTTCCTTTCATCCCCAGTCTGCAGCCCCAGCTTCAGAACAGGTGACACTTTTTCCATCCAACCTTACTTTGATTCCCTCCGGTGTTGCTGCCAGGCCACCGGCGATACCTCAATATGTTCTTTCAACTAGTGATCAAGTAAACATCAGCAAAGGCGCCTGTGGGCTTTGAGGAGCCAAAAGAAAACGGAAACTCAAGAATGTCAAACAGGTCATGTTCCGTGAGAGGATTCAGCTCACACTTAATGTACGTGAATAAACATTCTCCTCACACTGGGCAGAGAAATCCAAATATGGAAACTCTGATTGCTACTGTATCTGCACAAGGCGGAGGCACTGTTGTCCTGGTTTCCTCAGAGAGATTTTTCGGGACAGAAGACATGTTCTAGAAACTCAGATTCAGACCACGCAAAGCAACATTTATCATCCTGCTCCTCTGCCCTTCTGCCCCCTCCAATTGCCAAACTGGATCATATGCATTATTCAACGACTTAAAACCTCTCAGGGCTCCATTTGGCTTTCCTATACCCACTTAAGGCACAGAGTCACTGTCAGAAGTCAAAGCTCATTAGCGCTGGAACCTAAACCCAATGCCCTTGAGATATAAAATGCAGCTCTAGACAAGGCCTTCTTGGCTCTGATTAATTCATCATGACTTCTGGGTTCTCACAGGACAAGTCTCACAAAGTCAGTGCCATATTGACTATGAAAAGACACCTGGCTGAGGAAGGGATCCCATAACTGAATGGGTGCAACTTGGTCCGTGCAGAAGAACGTCTGGGACTCATCAAAGACATTCAGACAAACCAGCGGTATCTGAGAGTGACCCAGCCAGTCGGCATGCAGCGTGAAGGCAAGGGCTGAAAAGGCAAATGCGAGAGCACAGTGGAGGCATTCCACAGGTGACGCTGGTCTTCCCTCCGCATCACGGGCTGCTAGGGCTGGAGAGTACTCACTCCAATGGCTGCATTATACCAAGGGAAGAGAGATCCAGACAGGGAAAACGAGCCTGTTAAAGTCCCACGGCAGTTCTGACAATGAAACCCAAATCGCCCTTCCTCCTTGCCCACTTCTTCTCTCTCCCTGTCCATGGGAGGTCCACATCCTTCCGGGCATCAGTACAAAGACTGAGGAGTAACCCGTCTGTAGGGCAGGCAGCGGGCAAAAGGCAGTGCCCTTCAAAAGCACCAGGAAAGCCAAGTTCACTCTGGCACCCCATCTGCCACACACCATCCTAGCTCCTACAGACCTGCTTCCAGAGAGCCCAGATGGTCACGTGCACTTGTCCTGGTTGGGCTAAGGGGACAGAGAGAGTCAGCAGGGGTTTGGAGTGGAAATTGTGAGTATTCTTCAGGATAGTATATGGACATCTGACACTAAACTTGTATCCTTATATCTTAACCCAAAACACATATGTGCATGTGTGCACGCGTGCACACACACACACACACACACACACACACTCTTTCCCTCTGAACCAAAAGACAGAAAAATGTAGAGGAGTGCTTCTCAAGCTTCATGAGCATAGAAAGCACAGAGATCTTGAGATGTGAATTCTGACTCAGTAACCACCTCCCAGGGACTCCACGCTACTGTTCTGAGGCCCACACACAGAGTAGCCAGGGGCAGACATTACACAAGATGTGTGATCTTGGAATGAAACACGTCTGGGCTTCAATTCTGGTTTCACCATTTAGGAGCTCTGGCTCTTGGACTGGTTTCCTAACTTCACACTGCCTCAACCGCCTCATCTCTCAAATGGAAATAAGAATAGCTAAGAAGCAGTTGATGATCATTACAAAAGTTAATGATGTGAAGGTTTTAGCATAGTGTCTGGTATAGTTTAATAAGAGCTTGATAAACGTCAGTCGCTGGCTGCCTCTAAGATCCATGAGGGCGGGGCAGCATCTGCCCGGCTCACTGCCAAAATCTCAATGGCTGGGACGTAGTAGGTGCCCCATGGATGTGGAGAAATGGGTAAGTGCATCTATAACACACCCACACATAAGCTCAATGTTTACACATTCCCTTGGTTCTGTGGCTCTCTTCAAGAAAACACGTAACATTTAGAGCACCAGAACACCCTCACCAGTGACGAACCACCATCTCATACAGTCAAATTCTATTTTAACCGCCACGTATAGCTACTGCTGAGAAACCTATCATTTGTGCTGGCCATATATACTTGAGAAAATATCTTCACTGTAAACAAAGACAACATCAGTCAGGAATCTGAAGATCACCGAGAGAGATTACTGCCTTGCTCATTATTTATGTGGCTGTCTGAACGCCGATGTTATGACAAACTGAATTCTAAAACTAAGTTCACCTCCCAACCAAAGGTAGACTTGCAAGGAGAGACAAAACAAACCGTGGGAAGCAAGCCTACTTTTTAAACGGCCACCGGGGCAGTAATGCACTGTTTTACGTATGCACACACTGGCCCAGGAAAAATCCGAAACAAAGGAGCTGCTATCAAATGGTGGAGCTTAATCTTTTAAGTCAAAGGCAGACAAATGAGTAAAGCTGAAATTGCTCAACGACCTCAGATCATCTCCAGGCATCTCGTAAAGTAAGTGGCATCATTCAAATAGATCCTGTTCCAGGGAGGCGCAGTGCACAGCGTGTAGCAAGAAGGGAATACGATTGCCACCTAGAGACAGAACTGGCACTCCCACTGCAAGAGCTGGCCAATCGCATTTTAAGGTGAAAAAAAAATTCCACCAAGTCACCTCCCTCCAACCTCTTCCAAACCACCACGCCACATTACTTCATTTAGAATTACTTTCAAGTCATACAATCATCTCTAGGCATTCTGCCTCTTCATTATCATCATCCTACTTCTAATTTCCCAGAAACTCTGCGCCATTCAGCTTCTCATACACTATTTGAGAGCCAAAGGGAATGCAAGCCAACGCATTTCAAGCAGGCAAAAGCCCCAGCGTGGAAGTACGGATCTGCTTACCTGGTATGAAGGGGACCACGCGGAATATATCTGACAGTCTGCTGTTCACCGGTTCATATGGGGAATCTTCAAGCAGATCATTTCCTGAAAACAGAAGAAAGATGGGGCTCAGAGAGGGAACACACACGTATTTCAGGCAGTTTTTGTTACCGAAAGTGAATTCTAATTATGTTGCCATTCGGGAGCAAAAAGATGCTGAAACTTTCAAAGATTTCAAATGCCTCTCTCTGGCTACGGTTGTTCTTCTTTCCCTCTGCCTTTGTTGTCCTTGCTGTCCCCTGAGAGCCATGGAAACACTGAAGAACAACCCAGCCTGATCTGGCCAGCACACTCTCCTACTTTTGGAAAGGAATGAAATCAGCGAGAAAGAAACTAGGATATCACATGCCTAGCTTGCTTCCAGGAGCCAATGGAAGAAAGGTGATTCAAATGAAGCCCCCATTGCTTTATTCCCAAAATGTGGCATGTGGTCAGAGAGAAGGTGCCCTGGCTATTAAACAGTCAGTCTCGGAAACAGGTTTTCATGGCAGGCTCTGGTGGAAGTGGCCGTTGATAAGCCAATTCTGTTTATTACAAATTTTTTGGTGTGAGTCTCAGGGGGGGATGAATGCACTGGGTGTTTGTGTTAGATTTACAAGCAAGACCTACATCTGTCACCTAAAGACCAAACTACTGCCATTGGAGTGGATGGTTGTGACAAGTGGACCTTTCCCTCTCGGAGCCACTTCTGTGTTAACCAAGGCTGAACCGCACCAGCTGGCTCAAGACTCAGCTAATCTAAGATGACAAATGGTTTTTCCCACAGCAGTCTTTGATCAGGTTGGGGGTGGGGGCAAAGATAGAATAGATTCTACTGGACTTTTAGTGCTTAATTCTTTACCGTATGTCAGACTAGACAGAAGGACAGAATAAAGGGGGACACTCCAGACCAGAGGCAGTGCAGGTCTTTGTATTAATCTGTGAAGCCTGCTCTCCTTACAGAGAAGTTGAGGTTCCTTGGGTGGTCTTTAATGGCTTCCTACTCCCTGCTCTGACCAGGTTTCCAAGAGATCTGCAGGGTCTCCAGGTGTCCCCCCTACTCCCTTATGGGTTTTCCAACAGCCAGGCCCAACAACACAGCTGGGGAGGCTGCAAACACCAGCTGCTGCTGTCCCTGGGGGCCAATGAAAGGTCCTCATTCTGCAGCTGGGGAGACGTGAGTGGAGGATGAGGTCAGCCAGCCCGGGGGTGAGGGGCCCCGCCTGCCTGGGGGGCGGGAGGGGGAGCGAGGACGGTGGGCGCGTACCCTGCAGGCTCTGGTACATGCTCCAGTAGATGCGCAGGCAATTCTTCTCCTTCTTCATACCCCGCTTGCAGCGGCAGTTGTAGAGCGACTTCTGTTTGAGGGCCTCCATGGCGCTGCGGCACTCGTCCTTGGCCTCCAGGCCGGACGTCAGGCTGAAGTTGGTCTCCTTGCCTGCCACGCACTGCCTCAGTGTGCGGTACTTGGTGCTGCAGCTCTGCTCCTTGAGGCACTGGTCGCTGGCTTTCACACAGTCCAGGCGGTCCCCGCCACTCACCTCCGCCGACAGGAGCACGTCTGCCGGTGGAGGGGAGGGAGCGTGAGTGCGGCTGGGCAGGGGCCAGCTGCTCTGCCCCCGGGAAGGGCGCGTGCTTGTCTAGGCCCCAGGGGCGACCTATGCGGGGAGCGCCCCCCACATACATACACACGCATTACACCCGCGAGTCCATTTTCCCGCCCCGGGACCTCCTGCCCCTTGGTCTCCCCCCACCCCACGCTCCCCACCCCCTGCGGTTTACGGACTTCTCGCGGTGTCCCGGAAAACTAGCACTGCCCACTGTGCACGCCGACCCCACAGCCCCAGGGTAGACCTGCCCGAACCCCAGGCTCCAGCATCTCGCTCGGCCAGGTCCGCCTGAAGGCGAGGGGCTTCCAGAAGAAGAGAGCGGCTGCGGGCTGGACTCTGGGCGCACGGCGGGCAAGCCCTGGTCCGCGGCCCGCCCGGTGGGGAGCACGGGGGTTGCTACTCGGGAAAAAGTTTTCCCTTCCAAGTTTGTCTTCTGGCCCAATGATCGCCCACACCCCACCTGCCCGCCGCACCTCCGCGAGTTCCCTGGGACTCGCACGGAGGGTCTGTTCCACAGGATGGGGGACTCGCACCCCCTTATTTCCGCCAGGCTTGGTTATTAAAAACCACAGAAAATAAAAACCAAGCACGAAAGCTGCGGGCAAGCGCGCGTCGACACGGCCTCCCCAGCCTGAGGTGCTCAGGATTCACGATCCCCTTCCCCAAAACGAAACTTCACCTTCCCACACCCACCGCACCGTGTGCCGAGAGGACTCCCCGAGAAGACCCGGCGGGTAAGAAATTTAGCGGCAGCCTCGACTTACCCAAAAGCGGCAGCAGGATGTACAGAGTCGCCAGGAACATGGTGCCGGCGCGCAGTTGGTCCCCACCCCCCCAAAAAATCCTAAACTGCCGCTGGTTCTCGCCGAGGGAACTCAGCATGCAGCGATCCCTGGACGGCTGCACTGCTCTGGCCGCCCAAAGTTCAACTCCATCCAGTACGAAAGGAAACTCCCGTGTCCGTCTGCAGCCACAGCCGCGGGCGACTCAGCTCCCGGCGGGCGGCTGGCGCGAGAGCGGCAGGCAGTTCCGCTTCTAGGGGTTCAGGTCCGACCCAACCTGGAAGGAAGAGCGCGCTCTGAAATGAGAGTCCAGGGGTCTGAAGCCGCCCCTGCCCCTCTGCTCTCCTCTGCTCCCGCCTTGGAGTACTTTCCAGAGCCCGAGAGAGGGCCCACCCCCACCCCTGTCTGGGCGCGAGGCGGGGGCGCTGGGTGTGCGTGTGCCTATATTCCGCGGAGCCGCCTGCACCCACAGAGCGGGGCTGGAGAGGTCCGACGCAGGCTCCCAAAGTCCAAGGAGCTGTCTATCTGGTCCAACCCAAGAGGCTGAACGCAAGCAAATAAGTAAATAACGTTACTTTCCGAGCGCTGGGAGCGGAGCCGGCTGCTGCCTGGAGTGAAAGCACTCCGCGGCGGTGGCGGCTCTCTCGGCAGCCCTGGCGCGGAAAGAGCCCCTTCTCCCGGGAAGTTCGCCGCCCCCTCTTTGCGCCAGCTCGCTGGCTCCGCGGCCAGTCCTCCCCACCCAAGCCACCAATCGCTGCCCCCCATTGCCGTATCCCCTCCTCCCCAGCTCGCTTTCTTTCAGAGGCAGCCGGGCAAGAGGAAACAGACGTCCCAGCTCCAGCTGAAACCCGGCCGATGCGCCCCTACCCTCCGCGTGTCCTCAGCTCCCTCCCCAAAATCCATCCTCTAACACACAAGCCCAGCGCCCGGAACTCCGGCGCATCAGCGCCACCAGCCTCGGCAAGCGCACCGGCCTGCAGCCCCCGGGCTCCAGGGCAGGTGCAGCCTTGCGCGAGTCCCCGGTCCCCAAAGTTAAGGGGCGCCTGCAAGAGGGGAAGAGGTGTGTGAGGGAGCGACGATAGGTTCCCCAATCTACAGGATGAGAAAACTCTTTCCAAATGCCACCAACCTGGACTCAACCGACCGTGTCCAGCTGCAGCGAGGAACCAGTTTGTTTATTTATTTATTTTAGGGGGTGTCCCCGCCCCCTCCTTCCCTTTCCGGGCTCATTTGTCTGCGCTAGGAAGAAAGATGCGGTAATCTTCGAGAGCTCGGAGGATCTAGTGGGGCCAGGACGGTTTCCTAGCAGAGCCCCCTAGGGCTCAGATGCCGGTTAGGGATGTTAGTGGTTACTGGGAGCTGCAAGGAAGATAGCGGGTTCGGAGACCAGGAGCCCCTGGGCCTTCTCCTGCTCCCTCCGAACCGCAGCACACTGCCAGACCCCTCGGATACTCGCCCGTCAGGAACGCCGCTGTTGAAGACACTTGCCTGTGGTGGGACGGACGGTGGGGCTGACCCGGGGACCGACCCAGCAGGCGCTCATAGGGCACGCAGAGCTGCACAGCCGGCCGCGAGCGCTCTCTCTCGCTCTCGCGCTCTCTCTCTGTCTCCACAAAAGGGCGCCATGCACGAGGACTCTTAATCCCTACCGCAATCAAACCAGACCCTTCTTCTGGACACAAAGTTTTTCCCCACGTCACTCACGGCTGTGACTCAAGACTTGGCGCGTTTAAGACACACTCAGTCCCAGACCTTCGGAGCTGACATTGCTGGTTGCGCCCACCCACTCAACCACGGCAACGCGCACACACACTCACTCATGCACACAGTCTCCACCTCTGTCCTCCAGCTTGAACAAGGAGACAAAAGCAGAGCCCAGTGCATTTAAACCGCGCCAGACCTGGCTCTGGGTATCATAGATAAACGGACTTCCATTTTGGCTTTTTCAGGAGTAAATTTTAAAATAATAAATTTAAAAACCCAATATATACATAATCCTTCACCCCAATCCCTAGGAACACTCATTCTCAGCAGAGCAGCTGCCCACTCCCCGAGCCCGCCCTGAACACTTGCGCCCCTCCCGGCACGCCCATGGGCGCCAGGGCCACGGAGTCTACACTGGGTCTAGACAGGAGTCTGGAGAACAGTCTGCAGTGGCGGACGGCGGTCATGCCATTCAGGGCTTGTATTTGGGATCCTTGCTGATGTCCAAGTTCATATCTCTGGGAAACCGAGTTTGAATCAAGTCTGGGTGAGCACAGCTGTCAAATCTGCAAACCCATCACACCAGACAATGGGCTGCAGAGGAGAGGGGAAAAAAGAACCGCTCATTTTGATCGAGGGGGGTTAATTGACAAGGGCAAGGGCTTTGGTTGAAGTTTGAGGCCTGGGGTTCGAGGGCGGGGACAAGAGGAGGAGGGAAGAGGAGGGGTTCGGAGCTCTCCATTCAACTAAGTATCAGCCAGGCGCGCCCCGCAGCTGCGGCGGCGGCTCCAGTGCGTGCAGTGCATTGTGTGGAAGGTGTCTGCATCTTGGTGCGCGCCCCAAACCCCAGGGACATCCCGGGGATCTGCGCTCTTGTACACGTGTTCCTCGGAGGCAATCGATTCCCTCATCGGGCAACCCCCTCAACACACGCTCGCGCGCGCGCGCACACACACACACACACACACACACAGCGGCACCATACGTGGATTTTCCTTTCAGTGTATCAGTTTACACTTGGTTGTTGAGTAAACAAAGCAAACATATGCCACATTTTCTCGACAGATGGTTCAAACCAAGGGCTACTTAAGTTCTCTTTCTCTAGCAGTGCTAAGAGTCTAAATTACAGGGTGGACTAGGAAGAAGTGTAATTAAATCTTCCAACCGATTTCTTCACCTTAAATAAGTTTATTCCCAAATTTTCACATAGAAACCAGAGAAATCCTAGGGAGGTGATTTTAGAGAAAGGAGTGCCAAATTAAGAGTTTATCTGAAAACTGCGTTTCTTCACGGACACCCAAAACATAAAACTCTCTTTCTTCATTCTATGTTATAAGCGAAGGTGACTGTCTCCCTTCAGAAAATGGAGTTCCTGTTTTTAGTGGGTAGACCAGAGCCTGTCATTGCTGAGCACGTGGTTTAATGAAATAAGATTTCATTTAAGGGCATCATTGACATCGTTTGTAAGCCTTCTTCGTTTAGGAATGACTCTATGTTGCCATAACATTCCACAGGCATCTTTTAAGTCAAAATTGAACACGGTGGGGGGAAGGGGGTAACCAAAGTTCTCCAAATGTAAAACATGGGACTTCTTCTCTGACATTTACGGCTTCAAGAATATGTCAGAACCATGCCCACACACTAGTCCTCATTAAGTTCTTCCCGATGATGAAAACAAAGCTTTATTGTTTTTGGAAATTTTTAAAAATAAACTGCCAGCTACTCTAACCGTGTTGTCCAATACAATAGTCACTAGCTATGTGACTATTTCAATGAAAATTAGTTCCAATGACAGAAAAGAAAAACGCAGTTGCTGCATTTCAAGTGCTCCACAGCCACATGGGGCTCGTGGCTGCCATGTTGCACAGAACAGTTACGGAACATTTCTATCATTAGAGGAGATTTCTGTCTCCTGAGGACAGCTATGGACAAAAAAAAATTGGCCCATACTCCACCCTAAAACTCCTTATAGTCAGAACTAATAAAACAAATCACTGCTTTACAGCTATATCCACTATCTCTTAAAGGCGGAAGAAACATACAGCTGAGAGGCCCTGGAATATGGCAGATAAAAATGCAGCGTGACTTACTGTGTTCATATGATCTCTGTTTCCTCAGAGCTTATCTGTTGCCGTGTGCACGGGGTTGATCTCGGGATAAAAGGTGACACCGAAATATCAAATATTATTAATAATTACAAAAATCCATGCCATCTTCGGTGGCATGTTTTCTCCACAGAAAATTGGTTTTAATGCTACAAAATTAGGTTCAACCCATCCGTAAGCATGTGAAGGGAGCAATTTTCTTGCACTCCTGGATGTCAGTGTATTTTTATTAGTTAACAGATGAGTCCTGGTGAGAATGACAGTTTTACACGGGGCAATATGTTGTCTCCTACTCTCATTGCCTTGGCCCTATAGCCTAGGATGTAAAATACATTCATTTTGAAAAATTATGCTGCTCAAAAACCACTCAACTTTCTTCCACTCAAACGAGTTCATCAAAGTACTTGACATTACACAGAGTGACACGCTTACCTCTGTAGCTACGCAAAACCACGCACCATCACCTAAGAGCACCACACGTTTTTTTCCCCCTGCTGCTATTTCTTTGCTCATGCCGTTCTATCTGCCTAGTATGCACTTCATCCTGATATTTGAAGTTTCAGCCGAGCTCTAACGAGCCACTAAGGACAGCAAAGACTCCTTCCGTTGGGAAGAACAGCTCTCTCTGCGTTGGACTCTCGTGGCCCTGCTAGATTCTTCATTACATTACAGCTGTGGTCATATTGCATTGCAGCTAGTTGCTGTATCTGTCTCTTCATCTGGAATGTGAGTTCCTTGAAGGCAGGAAATGTTCTCTTCTCTCTCTTTTTTTTTTTTGCATCCCTAGCATTCAGGCTGATGACTGATGTAACAGTCACCCCAATAAATGTATATTGATTGCCTGAATAATGAGCGACGATGTTTCTCACTTTCCTCTGACACCATCATTCTACTGGAAGGTTTACATAAAATCTCTTTGCTATATGAACAATACTAAATATAAGTACCTCATGCAATTACTGGTATTGCTTTTCCAACGGTACTATCAAATATGTATTATTCCTTTGGGGGTTTGACATGTACTTTTTTAAAACAAACCCATTATTATAATAGAATGCTCTTTTTCTGGTTCACTTTAATAGTAACACATGACATATTTCATTTCTGGGAAATGATAGCTTGTGTTAGGTCATGTTTTAAGGCACAAAGCCAGAGGCAGAGTAACATTCCCACCTAAGGTTCTCTCGTCATCTAGAAATGTGCCTTTCTCTGGGAGAAAATGATCGAGAAGGGCCACATTACAAATACCCTGGAGCCTTTGTCCTCAAAGGCAAATTTCCAAAAGCCCAATTTGACTCGAGAGTGTCAAAAATTCTTTTATGAACACACAAGGCTTGGTGCGGTCTTTTAGGAGAAGGAGACAATGATGACCCATCCAGACCTGGAACGCTACAGTGAGATATGTGTGCTCACGCAGACCCAATGCTGCACTCACTACATTTGCCCTTTGGCCATACAGGAAGAGCCCATTGCTCTCAGATTTCAGAGTCCCTGTCCAAGATGACTATATTAAGATGTGTCTTTTGAACATTATTTGCAAATAGCAGCTTCTTATTGGCTGTCAAGGTGCCTGACCCTGAGGAACCTATCTTAGAAAACCTCTCTGCCTCCCTAGTTTTCAAGTAATTCTCATTTCTCAGTACGCAGAAGCCAGTGCAGGGATTTTAATGCATTTGTGAACGACTACTGCATTTCGTGAGCGTTAAAGTCATTTGTACTTTGGCCTTATGCCACAAAATGCATTCAAGGTGTGCAGCCCTGATGAAATAAAGTGCCTGTCATGTCTTATTGCTTGGATATATAGCAAGAGACACCCCATCTTCGGGGGCCTTCCAAGGCTTTCTTGGTGATTGCCACAGGTGCTGGATTAAAAGCCCTGTACGTTTCAGTCCTCTTTATCCAGAAAGGATGGGGAACCGCTGCACGAAGGAAACAACCTTTTTTCTCCATCACTCTCCTAATAAGCCCTGAACCCTGTTCCAGAGGGACTGTTTCTTCATAAGGGCCAGAGGGAAGCTTAATCCCCAGCTTTGTCCAGTAATTAGCCTCTCTCTCTGCAGGCAGCAAACACAGATGCCAGTCCGGATGAGCTTGGGGACGCAGAAGGAAAACACGACCGAAAACACTGACTCATTTCTTCAGAAGCCTCTTAGCAGCCTTTAAGACGGTAAAATCTTCTGACTCCTAGGGATGCTCATTAGGCCTGAAGTGGTGGGATGGGAGCTTCTCCCAGCAGCGAGCAAGCAGGGAAGCGGCAAAGGCAACCAAAAACATGGGAGCCAGCAGCTCGGAGGCCCTGGCTGCAACAAGGCCTTGCTCTGTAACGCAGCATGTCCTTGTCCTGCTACCTACTTTGGCGTCTTTCGGTCAATGCGGTGGAAATGCGCTCTTTGCCTAGGCCAAAACCTCTGGAAGTGCCATGGTACGAGCCCACCAACACAGTCAGCTCGTGGTGCATGATGACGTCCCCATCAGAACTAATAACGCCACCCGGTGCTTGTGGCACAAAGGATCTGGGGCCTGTTTTAAAGCATGTGTGGTGACATCGTTTAAAAGTCATTTCAAACTCATCCAAGATGGTTGCTCTGAAAACAAATGCAGTGTCACGTTCATAGAGCTGTTGGGTTTATTTTCCCCTGTCAAAAACCCGACAAAAGTCAGTTGAAACTGTCAAGGAAAAAACCATCACACAATATGAGGTTTTCCTCAAATTTGAAGTAGAGACCAGAATGACAAATCTCGTCCATAGAGTACTCTAACACAAAAGTGAATTACAATAGCCTAGGAGATACGCTCTTATTATAAATATATGAGGTTGTCCTTGACACAGTTCATAAATTTGAGGCCATGACAAAGATTTAAAATGAGATCAATTTGGTTTTGATCTGAATTATCTGTTAAGCTTAAAATACCGGAGGATCAATAGCATGGATATTTGTGTGAGTGTTTCATCTACACGCAGGCATATTAAGAGGCAAAGAAGAATTTCTCCTTTTCCCATCGCTAGAGTATGTCTTGGTGAAAAGTCTTTCTAGCCTAGGATATTTTGTCTCAAGTGTCAGTGGAGATTTGGTTACATTCTCTAAGTTTTCATTCACTGCTTGGTTTATTCATGAACAGGTTGCTTTGGTTGATTTATTTATTTTTCTGCACCTACCCAGTAGCTGGGACTGTGATGTGGAGTACAAAGAATGCAGGTCCGTGATCTCGCCCAAGGTCAGCCTGCACGCTCCTGCCCAACAGTGGAGACTGCTACTCACCCTCTGGATCTCTCTCTCCTATTTCTGTAGCAGGGCCTTTCAAACTGCAGACCATGTTCCCCTCATTAGTTATAAATAACATTCATCTCATAAAACCTAAAAGTATGAACATTTAGTACACAAAGTATTATTTTTTAAAAAGGCATTAATTTCTGTATGTGTATAGCGACTGTAATGGATTGTCATATAAAATGTATGTCGTTCTTAAATAGGAGGAAAATGGGACAACTGTAATTGAACAACAATAAAAACATTTTTAAAATAAAATAAAATTAAAGTCAACCCTGCACCAAAATACATACATACATACATACATACATACATACATAAAAATAAAATGTCTTTCTCATTGTGAGTCATGGTTAAAGTTTTTGAAACCACTGCTTTATAATAATAATACTTTGATTTTTATTTAGACATCTGGCCACCCAGAATAAAGACTAAACTTCCCAGCTTCCATTGAAGCCAGCTGTGGTCATGGGGCCGGGATCTGATGAATAAGATGTCACAGAAGTGATGTGAAGGACCTCTGTGAAGGACCTCTATACTTTCCCTGTGTGCTTCATCCCGCTGCGTGGTGTGGTGCCCTTGACCAGGCAGGTGAGAATAATTACTAGAGACGGCAGAGTGACAGGACAGAAGGAACCTGAGGCCCAAGATCACTTCCTGGAGCCAAGCTGCCTGCCCACCTGGCACCTTCCGCCTTTGTTTGTCTCTCACAATTATGTGAGAGACAAATAAACTTGTTTCGTTTAAGCCACTGTTGCAGTGGGTCTCCAACACAAGCAGCTAGTCTTCTGGGACCAGTACACCCAATTTCTAATGACGCACAAATAAGCAAGGGAAATAAATTCAATTTAACCATTATTTACTGAGACTCTATGATGGACCAGGCCCTCTGCTAGGTCACTGTGGGAAACACAGGAGAACGTTGGCTCTGAAGGAGAATGCAATCTCAGTGATGAGTGGTATATCTGATACAATCAAATAACATTGTAAGGAAGGGTAAGATCAATCATCAGCATGAATAAAAATAAAAACACTCTACAGAATCAGAAGAGATAGGTAGAAAGGAAGAAAATGGATGGATCCATGGACTTGAGAGAAAGGGGAAAGAAAAAGTAATAGAGAAGCACGAATATTCCCGAGATACTGTCAACTACTCTGAAGATCTGGAAGGAAGTTAATGACACTCAAAATGGAAATGGTATGCCTCTGCACCCCAGGCCTCCCCGTTCCAGCTCTGCATAACATTCGACCAAGGCGGTCGGCAGGAGTCCTGCTATGGCCAAGTGCCCCATCTACAGGCTTGCTCCCATCCTGGCACAAGCTCATTCTCCTTTGTTAAAACCCCTTGTTTTATTACCACCGTGATAAACCAGAGGCTGGAGGCTCCTTGGTTAGAACGTCCTGTTGAACAGAATACTGTCCTTGTGGGAGGCCGTTCTGGATTTGGTGAGAAGGGCCTCCTCGCGGGGTGACGGCCATCTCACACAAACGTAGCCCCACTGTAGGACGCATTGGTCCCCACCCTGTTCTACAAGATTGTGATGAAGCTTCCACCATTACTCTAGGTAATTTGCCCTGCTAATGATGTGGATATTCCGGAATTCTGTTTTCTGCACACCAGCCCAAAGCCATTTAACACTCTGGCTTTCTTACGTGAAAGATGCATGACTTGGGGATGCCTTGCTGGCAAGGCAGGGGCATGAGAAAAGGAAAAGTGTTATTTCAGCAGACTTGCCACAGAGGTATGTGTTAATTCAGTTAATTGTGCCATCAGCGATGCAGACAATGACAGTAACTGCTCCCCATAATGGGGCTGGGTTATTGCCATCATTTATTTAACATGCCGGTTTTCTTAAATGCAATCACTTTCCCTTATTTTTTAAGTGAGCGTGCGCACGCACACACACGCACTCAATTTACAGCTTACAACCTCTTCCATATGAATTCAATTACGTGATTTGATCTTTATACTTACTCTGCGATGAAGGACGGAAGTTGTTTTCTCTGTTGGGCAAAGGAGGAAGCTGAAGCTCAGAGCGGTCCGGTGACGTGCCGAGGCCACCCACGTTCTTGGTCCAGGAGCCAGGTTCTCAGTCTAGTGTCCCTTCCCATGTGCCACTCTGTCTATTCAAGGTTCATGGTATTCTGAAGGGCAAAAATAAAATTGTTCTATTTTACATCCCCTAGCACATGGGCCTAACAAGTTGTAAATACTAATTTATCTTTGAAAATGATTGATGAATCTTCTAATTGCTCCATTTATGAGGGTAGTAACTCATACAGATTGATCAACACCAAACACAATCTGGATAAGGAGAAATTCAGATAATTTGGAGAGTCACCCCAGACCTGATCCCCTACATGTCTTTCCTAAACATTAGGGGACCATTGGCTTAACCTGAGTTATTCTCACTATAATTAATATGAAAATTAAGAATTGTTTAAGAATGTTAACTCAGCCTTTTGATAAACAAATTTGTTAAATGCTACCAATTCTACAGTGACTGGGATGCCCATTCAGGGGCTGCAGGACAGTTCCCTTTCTTAGCAAAATGATTTCCTACTTTGCTGACTGCTGACTGGGGCCCATCTTTAAAGTGTTGATATAATTAGTGTCCCTTGTCAAAACATCGGCACCCTTGGGAGAGTTAACTCAGAAGGGGTCTTGGTCGATTTCACTTTAGCACAATGGAGTTTGTGTCCCTTGGTTGGAAAACATAGAGCTTCTTGAATCCCTGATATGGTCTCTTAGAGTAGATGAGCATCGTCGTCCCCAAAAAAGTCTCACTTCTGGGAACTGGTCAGGCACAGGGTTGGTGCATCAGAGAGGACCGCAGCCTGTCTAACGGTACCCAAACACTTGAACGTAAAGCTCCCAAGAAAAAAGAGGCATGATAAACTCTCACTTTCAACTCATGCCTAAGCAGGTTGTAAAAGCAGAGCTAGGAGGTTTCTTCATTGGATGACCAAGACCCTGTGCCATCTTCTAAAGGTTTCTCAGAGGAGGCCTGACACAGTTGGACAGAAGAAATCCGAATTCATTGAAAAGTGAGTCCACCCCTCATGAGATGCAGAGAATGTTCAGAGAAGCCAATTTGCACTTAAATTCACTATTCCCTGTTAGTGTAAACACATATCAGCAAAATCTAACGCGTTTTGGAAAACACACCTTTGAAGCTGTGCAGAAATGAGTTAACACAGCAGGCTGGAAACTGTTAGCCTTGGAAAGTTCTGCTCACACGGTTGGCGCTGGCTGGAGTCTGTGAACTTGGATTTCAGGAGGTTCCCATCATTTCCCAATAAGAATGGCTCACTGCACCTAAACGATTGGCAAAAGCAATATGGTTTATGTCAAACACTCTTCTTCTGGGAATCTAGAATTTTGGTGCATGCTAGGAAGAGGGTGACTCTACGACCAGGCCCCAGTAGAGAGTTCCCTAGTAGACAACACATCACAAGTTGTCACAGCTCCTTGCTGAGGAGATTAAGCAGGTCCTGGGTGACTCCTCTGGGAGGGGACCAATGGAAGCTCCCACCTTGTTGCCTTCGGACTTCAAGCCATGTGCCTTTGCCCTTTCTGATCTTGCTTTGTCTCCTTTCACTGTTATGAATCATGTCTATGAATGCAACGAGATGCTGAGTCCCCCGTTGAATGTGGGCGTGGTCTTGGGGACCTCCAACACTGAAATAAGCATGAACAGACAGCAGGATGGTATTGTAAAGTGTTATGTTTGACGGGTCAGAGCAGGAGGGGCTTCCTGAACAGGTGACTTGCTGCAGTCACAGAGTGCCCCTGGCTTAGAAGGGCTCTGGGCTTGGTTTACTGTTGTCACTATCTTGAAATTCTGAACAATTTATCAAAAAAGGATCTTGAATTTTCATTTTGCATGGGCCCTGCAAATAACAAACATGGTCCTGCGTCAATGTGACCCTCAGAGACTAAAGGGTGGACCAACGTGTCACCCCAAAGGCTTCCCCTCTCACCACTGGCAGTTTTTCAGTCAACTTTCCACAGGGCCTAAAACTCTACCAATTATAGATTCTATTTCTGGAGGAGAATGCCCCAGGAATGTTAAGTGGCTGTCAGTTACCACTTCCTGTGGACTTGTTTACTCATTCACTCACGGCAGAGCCTCCTTCTGAACCCTTAGCGAAGTTGGAAGTATTCGGTGGGACTTTCCCAAAATGCATCCTTCAGAATACTGATCCCCAGGGAATGCGCTGGGTGAAAAAAGTCTTGTTGTTAAATGTTTGAGATACTCTACCCCTTCTTGGAGATTTCCGGTGTGCGTTAGCATATTAAAATCTCTGAAACTCTTGCACTGAAATAAGCTGTTTAACTTTATAGTAATTTCCTAGGGTTCCCATAACACAGTGCCACAAACTGGATGAGTTTAATAACAGAATTTATTGTTTCATGGTTCTGGAGTCTAAAAGTCCAATATTCAGTTTTCTGCAGGATCGGTTCCTTCTGAGACCGTGAAGGAGAATGTGGTCCATGCCTCTTCCCTTCTTCTGATGGTTTGCGGGCCATCTTTGGCATTCCTGGGCCGGTAGATACAGCACTCAATCTCTGCCTTCGTGTTTGCTCGGCCTTCTGTATGTGCATGTGTGTGTCCAAATGTCCCCTTTCTTTGAGGACTAATCATATCGGATTAGGACCCATCCCATTGACCTCATTTTAACCTGATTACCTCATAAAGACCTTATTTTCTAATACAAGCATCTTTGAGGCACTGGGGATTAGGACTTCAATGTATGAGTTCAGGGGGAGATGATTCATTTTATCCCAACTTATTTAACCATCTGAAAACCTAAATCCTATTAACAGCCTGTGGAACCAGAGTTTCATGGCAGAGACTGAGCGGCACTCTATTTCATAAAGACAGGCAAGGCTGTGTGGCTGGAAGACTACAGTGTGGGGGGCCAGGGGTGGGGGTCGGGTGGGGGAGGATTAAACCTGCAGCTGTTTGGAGATGGAAAGAGGAGAGGCTGGAGGCAGGGAGACTGGGGAGGTTATTTCGAAGTCTAGGGGAATGATGGAAAGGAAGCCTAAACCCAGGCGGCGGCAGTTGGGAGGGAGAAGAGAGCCACTCAAAGGTAATAAAAAATAAAAGAGGTACACATTCATCTTCATATTTATATATATATGTGTGTGCGTGTATAATCAAATACATATTCATGCACACATACATATGCATAAACAAATATGCATTCATGTATACATACATATGCATATATGAATATGCATTCCATATATAAATATATATTTATTTCTATCTCTATGATGGATTTTACAGGAGGTGCCCTCACCCTTTGAGCCTTTGTTTTGCTCCACCTGACTGGTGCCTGTCAGGTGGAAAGTTCACAGAGGGCTGGTCTGGGAGCTGTCACAAGCTGGGAGGATCATGTGTTATCCTTATTAGTCGCCTTGATTGCGCCATTAATTCTAAGGGAACCAGGTGGGGAACCAGGGTCCCCAGTGGTCTGCCCCTGCCTCATCTTGCATCCCCCCACCCCCTGCTTTCCTAAGCAGGAGGCATACTGCCCTTCTTGCTATTGTACCTCAGAGCATTGCCCTTGCTGATCCCTCAACCTGGCTGTTGACTTCATCCCTGTTTTATTCGGTCGAAGGCCTTGGCTTCTAGGATACTCCTGGGAAGCCTTCTCCGCCATCCCCTGGCATCCTTTCATCTGATTTGTAATGCCTCATTTAGTGTCTCTGCTTTCCTCTAGACTCTGAGCTCTGCGAAGCCAGGCAGCTCCTCAGTGTGTTCTCCTGGACCCCAGGCCCTAGCATGGGGTGGGGCACTTTAAATACAGGTTGGGTGAGTGAATCACTTACGGCATAGAAAGGATTTGAATTGATGGAATAAAGGAATGATAAAAATGGATGAGGCACTAGATGATTCGATAGTTTAGAAGTCAGCTTGGAACCCTCCCCTACCAAAATGACTTTTACATGTGAGGCCAATGTCAAACCCTGAAGGGTTTATATTACTTTAATCTTAACCAAAGAAACTTCCTGTTTTTTAGGAAAAAAGGGGTTGCCGAGATTTATTTTAAAAACTTCGTAGACATCAAATCACTTTTATAAAGAAAAGGAAAAAAAATCTTTAAATGAATGCACTTGAGCAGAAATGGCCAGAAACATGTGGATTGTATTTCCCTTAAACTCTCTTGGGTTTGCAAATTGGAAAGAAGGGTCTGGAATAAAACGCATTTTTTTAATTTTCTGAAGTCATGTGTTTGGGAGTAGTGATATTTGAGATACTTGGGGAACTGAAAATACGTGCGGGTGCCTGTTTAAGCACTGTTCTTCCCAGTCTACAGTGGCCGATAAGAAAGAGGAAGTGGTCATTTAGCATCTGAAAAGAACCAATTCAAAAAAATTTTTTTTCTGTATAGCTTTCACATGAGAGAACTCTCCCTCTGCCTTACCCCCCCACCCCCACCGCAATCCATATTTTTAGGGGATGAAAGCAGAAGGAGGAAAGAGTTTCTTCAGGCTTTTGTATGCGACCAAGCCGTAGAGGCAGGATGGAGATTTTGCTAAATCTGTCCATTAAGTGCCTCTAAGTGCTTTTAAAACATGACCTAGAGCAGAATGGAGGCCACAAGAAAGAGAAACTGGAAATTAAGGCTAAATTATTACATTGAAGTGTCTTGATCGTGGAAATGTCAGAAAAAAACAGCAGGAATGATGAGCAGATAAAACTTCTGATGCTCCACTTAAATCCTCTGTTGCGCGTCCCTAAGAGCTGGGAAGTTGTCTTGATTCTAAAGTGGTCAAATTATATAATTTCTGTGGATCGAGCATTCACTTTTCTTGCCTATCAGGATCAATACAGAGTTCTTTTTCGAAATGTGCTAGGTAGGAATTGAGTTAAAATGTAACAGCCTAAATGCTTAAGATGATTACCAGGCATTTCAACAATTTACCCGTCAGTAGAAATTTACTTTCTAATTTAGATAACTTGAAGAACACTCTCAACATAAAATCAACAAGCTTCATGACGTGTAGGGGAAAAAATGAGTGTAAGAAAAAATAAGTGAACGAAAGGACGTTTTTGACAGAGAATATGAATAATTTTGCACATGGAGTAAATAATGTTGAGATGACATTAACATACTGATAGTTAGAGATGACAATGAAGAATCACCCATTTTTAAATTTCAAACTGTTACACAGCAAATCCATTTGTGTCTGAAAGGTGGACTGCTAGAGCCCTCTAGCTGTTGGAAATGATTCTGTCCTCCTTAACCTAACTGCACGGGCAGTAAGTAGCTTACCAAGAAACCTACCGGAAAACCATTAGACAAAAATGCACAACACGATCTTCCACTGTCGTCTTACTGTTTGGGTTGGCAATAATGTCAGCACCATTGTGCATCCATGGACACCTATCCTGGCCCTCCACACCCCTGACCTCGACAGGTCAATTATAAGGACAATGTCACCACCCTTTCCCCAGGTGTTTTGATTGGTTTGAACTAGATGGTCTCCCAAATTCAGAAATAAAGTTCACCAGCTCCCTTTGCTGTAGAATGAGGGTCTCTCCCTGGGGCTTGGGATACCCTAGGCCCTGGCATGAATCAGAGATACATACACACACCCCATGAACAAATGTGTTGTGTTTGCTTTGTACAGAGCTTTAAAAACCTTTAAATAACGAGGTGACTTTCAAAAACTTGGAAAATTCAGAAGAAAATCCATATGTTCTTTTCTTGGAAAATCAAAAGATCTGGTAGCTCTAGGCCTGGGTACCCATATGCTACCACCAGGCAAGACCTAGGTGGTGCTAACCTGCTTTCCTTGGAATACACAAGTTCAGTTCACCAAAGTTCCCACCACTTCCTACTGGATAATATAAAACCAGCATGCTGAATGCAATTATTTTACCTGCTTAGAACCCATAGGCATCTGAGTCGGTAACTCCTGGCCCAAACCCTGAATACCTATATTCTCCCTCCTCCTCCTAAAAACAACAGCAATAATAATAATGCAGCTTTTGGTGATTGAATACTTAGTGCAAATCAAACATGGTCAGAGGTTCTTTATGTGTATTACCTCAAACCTACATGTCCACCACTCAAGATGATTATTGTACTTATTTCATAAACCAAAAATAGGAGACTCGCCTTCAAATAAAGTAGCTCACTCAACACACAGCGAACGCCATTCTGAGCCAGGTGTTGCTCTAAGTGCCTGGCATGCAGCATTGAACGAGACAGTGCGGTCGCTGCCCTCATGAAGCTATGTCACACCACAGGCATTTGCACAAAGGGAAGGTGTAGGTTACTACTAAGGGACCAAGCAAGGGGAATTTAATGTTGTCTGCATCAGTAGTCTCGGTTTTTTGTGTAACGGAGCCACCTGGAAGCTTGCAGGTTCAGACTGTATCCCTAACTCTTCCTCGCAATTTTCGGATTTAAGAGGCCAGCATGGAGGCCAGGAATGTGCACCAATTCCCATTTTGTTTTGTTTTGTTTTGGTCTCTCTTTTTTTGGTAAAGTATAGATAACAAAATATTTACTATTTTTATATTCAGTGTACAGTTGAATGGCATTAATGCCTTCACATGGTTGTGCAATGGTCAGGGCCCTCCGTCTCCAGAACTTTCTCATCTCCCCGGTCTGAAATGCCATCTGATAATTTCCCATCTTCCCCGCTTCAGAAGCACAAGGTCTTCAATGGCCATTCATGTTGTAGCATATACCGTAGTTTCCTTCCTCTTTGGGGTGAGGAATATTCTATTGAATACACAGAATTTGTTTTGCCGATCCAGTCATTTGTTGATGGACACTTGAGTTGCTTCCACCATTGGTCTATTATGACTGATGGTGCCGTGAACACAGGTGCACAAGGATGAGTCTGAGTAGGAATCTGTACTTTGCCCAATAAACTAGGTCAATCCGATACAAGTGGGTCATGAGCCAGACTTTGAAAGAAGTGGATCTAGGAGTCAGGGAAAACCTCTCCAAGGCATTGACCTTCAGACTGAGTCTCCAAGTGTGAATAAGAGTTGATCAAATAAAAAAGAGGTAAGAACAATGACCCTGTTCACCTGGAAGGGTGAGCTCCCATCTTTGCCAGAAAAACTGAGATGCTGCAATTGTCACAAGAACATTCATCAGCACTGAGGACTGTAACTGGGTGTCCTAACTGGGTTGAGTACCTGAAACAAGAGCTATTAATCAATCATTCCTTTAACAAATATTTATGAAATGCCAGGCACCTTGCTAGCTGTAAGAAACATCATGTGGTCTTTCATCTGTTCACTTACAATGAGCCAGGCACTGTGATAGGTGCTGAAAAATTACAGGAAATTGTTGTTGTATATAATTTGGTTAATAGTTTTACAAAATCCATACACACTACTTATCAGTAAGTTCCCTCCCCACTGACCCCAGGGAATGTCAAAGAGCTATTTAATACTTCAATATCTACCTGTAGGCACCTGAGCTGATGACATTATTTATTTTTTACTTAGCCATAAAGGAATTATCACAGATAATGATTTATAAGTTTTCGAGACATTACTTATTTCAATAATTAACCCATCCTTTTGTTATTGATGAAATAGTAGCAATGATTTCTTGGTTCCCACCTTTCAGGATGACTCACATTCACCAGAGTTGACCAATGCTATATCTTAGCACATTGATTAGAAAGCTGTGGTTCTTTGAAAGGGAAAACAGAGAAATTCTCTCATGCTCAATTACTTTTCAAAAATCTGGTATCATAAAAAGTGCCTGGTGGGATATAATTATTTTATGCTTGAGTCCGAGATAAAAAATTTTATGCTGTAGGAGTCTCAAAGAAATTCAGGAGAACGCTTTTCTGAACACTTAAATCACTTAATGTGGATGACATTTATTATCATCTACATTGAATATTCATGATTTTTTTTCTTACCAGGTTGTAAGTTTCTTGAAGGTAGGAACTATTTCTCAGTCACCTTCTAACAGCTCTCAGCTACACTGCTGATAACTCACAGCATTGAATAACTCGCAATAGATTATGTGCTGAGCACGTCCTTCATAAAGCAGAGAGCCCACAGAAATTCAGTGAAGGAACAAATAAATGAGCATGGCTCACAGAAGAGCAAAGGGAAAGAAGCATCCGTGGGTTCCAGTGTGCATGAAGTTGACACATTTGTGTGTTAGAGAAGACAGACAGCAAAAACAGTTATGAAATAAAATGTTGCAAATAAAAGCTTTCCTTTAAAAATAAAGAAGAGTGGTACCTCAAGAAGCTCGTGGCTTATCCTTCAAAAAAGTACCCTGTTCAGAAATAGGAATATATCTGAAAGGACAGACCAGAGAGAAGTTGAAGACCTCACCCGGCCTGGAACGAAGGGACTGTTCACGTGAGTTACAGAAGGTGAGAGAGCCCCAGACACATTTGGTTTCTGCAGCTAAGAATCCAGGTGCTCCGGCTGACATGTGATCAGTCCTCCCTCCAGGGAAAGGGTCAGGGGAGAGAAGGGGCACAGAGGAAAAGGAAAGGGAGAAAATTGTAACTTAAAGTTTGAAAGACTCTTTCCCCTCTATTACAGAGAGACAAAGAGAATTAAACAAAACAGTCATACACAAGGAAATATTACTCAGCCTTTAAAAAGAAGAAAATCCTGTAATTTACAACAGAGTGGATGGATCTGGAAGACATTATGCTAAGTGATATAAGCCAGGTGCAGAGAGACAAATACTGCATGATGTCACTTACATGTGGAATCTTAAAAATTGAAGTTTGTAGAAGCAAAGAGTAGAATGGTAGCCAGGGTCTGGAGGGTGAGGAAATGGGAGATGCTGGCCAGAAGGTATAAAGTTTCAGTGATGCAGATGAGTAAGTTCTGGAGATCTAACAAATAAGATGGTGACTGCAGTTATTAACACTGTATTATACAATTGAAATTTGCTAACAGAGTAGATCTTAAACGTTCTTGCCACAAGAAGAGGCAAAATTATAGCTAAGAAATGAAGTAGTCAGCAAAACAAAGAATGAGTCTCCAAATATTATTTCAAGTGGCCCCAAAACATCTACTTCTGAAGTAATCTTTTCTAAAAAATATTTTCATATTTGTCCATTTTCAGGAGGAAATTTTCTTGCACTCCAAGTTGTTTATGGTGAAGCTCACATATACCTGCTTATCTCCCATCTGCTATTTCTAGGAGTTATTCAGGGCCCAGTTATTGCTTCATTGGTTTTAATGGGAGTTCAAGAAAAAACTTGAATCTGTTTATTTTACAGATTCTTGGCAACTGGTTTCCCTGCCTTTCACTCTACTGTCTGATGATTCTCAGTTTTCTGGCCCATATTTAACCAGAACACTTACTTTAAGGTAAACTTTAGTTGAGATCCCAATTTTTTTTTTTTTTTTTTTTTTGGTAAATGAGGGGAGGCTGAATTAGAAAAATGGGGGAAGAATCTAAGAAGTCAGTATTGGGATCTAAGAGAGGATTTGGGAAAACAGAGGGAAGAGTTTGCAAATTCCTCCGGTTCTTTCCAGAAGCACAGACAAAAAGGTCAAGTTGGCCGACAAACTGTCACTTAACCCACACTGTTTCCGGGGAGTATAATGTGTGTACATTTTTAAATCCTGTCTTCTCCTGGAGATGTTAGGAAGCCTGAGCAGAAAGGGTCACAGTGTATGTCAGCAAATCATAATCAAGTGGGTGAGCTTCCTCCCAGCTTGTTCTGGGCTGTATCTTATGCAACTGGATCTAAAGCAGGAAAGGCAAAAACTTCCTACACCATCTGACCCCAACTCATATATCATTCCTGAAAACTTCACTGGCTCTGTGAAAAAAATTAATGCTTTTTTTAAAAAAAATCTTGGAATTAACAACAGAGGAAAATGACTGTGTGCAGCAATGAAAGTAATTTTAGCTTGCAAATGGACACAATCTGGAGAAAACCTACAGCAGGCAGACACCTTGTCCTTTTAGCCACCTCTCAATACCTGGCATGCTGGGAGCCTCCACAAATGTTTGCAGAATGCAGTGGAATGAATGCAATGATGCTATGCAGATAATTGTAAAGCATATAATTAGAAAGAGCTTTCTAATCATAAAGCAAGCCATTGTCCATGTGAAGTCATTACCCAATATAACAATTGTTAATTACTCAGCGCTTTGGATTAATTCAGTGTTGCCAACAATATACTGTTTTTATGAGTTTGAATCAGAGGCAATTGCAAAAACACTTGGCCATTTTTGATCTCCCCAGTGGTCGGTGAATGTAGTTCAATCGAATATTCTAATTACTGTACTAATAGTGGTAGAAGGTTGACCCATAGGAAATGGCTAGTTTTGTAGGTCAAACACTGTTGCTTACCAACAATCTCATAGTTTTGTAGCAATAATATGCACCTATTGGGGTATTGTATAATTATTTGTCATTAAAGACCAGTACCAGCTACTGCCACCTCTCAAGTATCTACCATGTCCACATACTTGGCTATGTCATTTATGTACATTAATTTCATTTAATCTCATGAAGTAGTTCTAACATTAGCCCTCTAAGTAGGCAAATACTCTGGGAAATAGTAAGGCATTAAGCTGTTAGTCGCTTCTGCCTCGTGAGATCGCTTTAGTCGTTGGGCTTCGTAGCAGGTTCTAGGGGATGTAAAAACTAAAGGTTGAGGCCACAGCCTCACAGGGTAACAACTTCAGTGAGGCAGCCGCTTGGGGCTCAGGGTCCAACTCCAGGGGAGCTTTCGTGGAGCACACCTGAACTTCCTACGTGGTTTCCAATTGGCCCTGAGGTCACAGCAGTGGGAAAACTATTGTGTGCCCTGGTGGGAGATAAGACATGGATGTACACACATGTATGTACAAACACTAACAAAGACAGAGTGGTTCTACAGATGCGCCACTGACAGTGGGCGGTGGGGAGGGGTATGTCCCACTAGCCCAGGACAGTACTGTCCCAGCACAGTTATTGAAAGTCCTCCACATCAGCCTCAACAGCAGAGCCGGAATGAGGGGACTGAGGCGGGCGAGGTACTTGCCTAGGGTGCAAAATTGAAAGAGTGCCGGAAAACTCAGTAATCAAGATGTCACATTTGAAGGCGATATATTTAAAGATCTAAATTAATACAAAAATTGTAAATAAAAAAGGCATCAGTATTAGTGAATTTTCCTTTTGCCTCAGGCTGTCCCTCTCAGTTCAAACAATAAATTATACGGTGACTCTAATTTTAGTGTACTTCAGAAAACAATGACTACTGTTTATTTAGTGGTTCCTAGGTGCCAGGTACTATTCTAAGTGTTCTACACAGGTTAACTATGGGACACAGATTGTTATTACCTCGCAGACACAGTTGTTATTACAACTGAGGACACTGAGGCTTGGCAAGTTTTATTTGTTTATTTCAAGTCACACAACTAGTAATGGAGAGGACAAGTTTAGAACCCAGACAGTCTGGCTCGAAAGTCCCTAACCACGCGGTAGATGCCATATCTCCAAGAAGGATCTTCACAAATGTTACTACTGTGCATGTTATTATAAATAATAAAGAAAGAAAGGACCGTCTTGGAAGGGAGGTGGGGGGACAGGGAGGCAGGCTTTACCTGCTTTTCATGTGGACTAAGGACAGCCCAGAATACAACTGTTCACCGGCTGCAATTCAACTTTCTTGGGCCTCTGTTTCCTATCAAATGAAAAGATTGACCCAACTGATTTCTAAGGTCTCTTTCTGTTCCAAATGATGATTTCTTATTCTGTGAATCCTCATTACTATATAGCATTTCTCTGGCACTTGCCAGTCTTCCAAAGCACGTTACCCTTTCTATTTGCGGTTCCCTATGCTCATCCTTGGCCCTCCTTCCATATGGTTTTTCCTTGGTGATCTCATCCATCCGCTTGAACCTTCACCTGTCTGTGGCTGACTCCCAAGTTTTCAACTAGTCTCTCTCCTGGAGCATTGCCAGCTGTCTGCTGGGCTCTTCTCCTAAATCTCACTGGAAACTTGAAGTCAATGCATCTGGAATGGAAGTCAGCCCGACCTATCACCCTCCCCTTCCCCAGGCTCAACTCACCCCCCCCACACTTCGTCTCTTGCACCCCGACTCAGGCAGGCGCTGAGACCTGACAGTCTTCTCTCCGCTTGTCCCCTTTCTTACTCCCCTTCTTTCCATTCCAACTGCCATCACCCCAATGGGCCCCTCACTGCCTTCCTCCTGGATGTCATCCTCCCATCTGCCCCGCCCTCATCTGCAAGGAGAATGGTGCTGAGATGAGGTCCCTAGACCCTAACCAGGACCCTGGCTCTCCCACCCCCCCAAACAGCTGTGGCCTCCCAGGGCCTGCAGAGGAAAGTCCAAATTCTGCTTTCGTGATTTGAGATCTGCCCTGCTGGAGTCTGGCTGCAATCTGCTTTCCCGGTCCCCTCCACTCCTCTGCTCTCTCCATTTCATACGCTATCTGTGCTGGACAGTGTTTCCCAGACACACGATGTATATTCCTGCCTTTCACGTGTGTGATTCCCTTTGCTTTATAGTCTTCCCTTCACCTCTCTTTACCCACCCTGCAAGATTCAAGTCAATGCCCCCTCCATCATAAAGTCTTTTCAAATTCCCAGGGTAGAGAGAGCCTCTCTCTCGTAAATATTTATAGCGTTTATCTATACATCTCTGCCAGCACTCATCTCCTTCTCCAGTGTCTTATGGCTCCTATATTTGCTTTTTGATCCCACCATGTTAGAGGCCTCTCAGTGGCACTGGTCACATATTTCTGCTGTCCCAGCCCCAGCCCTCCCATGGCGCCTAGCACATCATGCCACCAGAGAGGTCTGATCAGAATGCAAGTTAAATCGCTTGATGTAATTTTTATTCAATGATCCTGTTCCCAAGACACAGCAACTGACCCAACTTTTGAGTGAGTGAAAGGACAGAATCCAGTTTCACCGTCTCTCCCGGAAGGTAATTATCCTCCGTGAAGGGTGTGCCTCTCCTTTCCGAGAGAGTCCTTCAGGGACAGGCCGGCCTGCCCAGCCTAAAGTCTGAATCCCTTTCATTAGCCTGAGAGCATCTCATCCCTCCCGAGGAGTCTGAAGTCTTCCTTCTTCCTCCTGAAGATGCTCCGCCCAGGATTCTCGGGTGTCGCTCATGCTCATTGACTTCCCTTCTTCCCAGAAGTGCTGAACTCAGCTCTTCCCGCCCCAAAACCTCTCCCAGAGTGTTGTCTGCGGGGCGGCATGTTCCGGGTGTGCAGAGAATGGTTTTGAGATAGGCTGCTCTTACAATCACTAACTGACAATGCTGGCGACATGTAGAAAGGGCTAAAGATAACTTTCTACACTACATTTACGTTTGGATTATGGGCAAACACAAGAAGTGAGTTACAAAGATGAGGAAGAAAAGCTGATGGCCAAAGGTCATTTGTTCCTAACCTAACAGCTAAGAGACAACATTTTTTTAAAAAAAACCCTGCATTTTAGGCTCGAGTTTGTTCTTGAACTAACATCTGATGATAGGATTTTAATTTAATATTACAGCATATGTTGCCTTTCTGAATTTAAAAATCTTGATTCCAAAATGTTTTCAAGTTCTGCAGAAGAATGGTCTCACCAAAATAAGGTCATCGGTGGCAGGCAGTATTTATAATAAATTCACAATTTCTGAAAAACTGGGATCAATATGTACAATTAATATTGCAAATAAACGTCAAAATGACATACTTCCCGCCGTATAAATGAACCCTGTTTCACACATAAATGTGCTCTATGGCAATGGTTCAAAATCCCTTTTCTTCAACGGTAAGCAGATTGAATGAAATAAAAAATGATGTGCCAGGATTTAAAGGTACAAATGGTACAAATTTCAAATTATTGATTGCTGACTGTGCTTACAGACATCAAACAATACTTTTTCAGGCAGCTCTAATAGTCCCCTTCAATAGAGGCATGGTCTATTACAGGAAAATTGAAAATGTGAGGACTATTTGACTGGTCAATGGTCACTTTAAATTATTAAGGTTTGGGCTTCTGTTTGGTTTTTAGGTTATAGAAAAAAAACAATGCAAACTAAGAAGAATCTCATTAATGTCAAACCTTTCATACCAGACACCTTTATTATAGTTTGAAAAGCACTGAAATGTCCAGTTAGAATATAACCTCTCTCTGTGTTAGAAAAAGTGCACATTTGGGCAGACTCCATAGGCAGTGACAGCCCTTAATGGAAACTCTAGCAGGCAAAGCAATCACTCTTGAGGGGCCCAGTATATTTCTGTAGGCAAGAAATATTATCAGGAACTAACTTTTTAAAAAGATTTTATTTATTTATTTTAGACCGAGGGAAAGGGAGGGACAAAGAGAAGGAGAGAAATATCAGTGTGTGGTTGCCTGTCGTGTGCTCCCCACTGGGGACCTGACCTGGCCCACAACCCAGACATGTGCCCTGATGGGGAATCGAACCTGCAATCCTTTGATTCACAGTCCAGCGCTCAATCCACTAAACCACACCAGCCAGGTCAGGAACTAACTTTTGATGTATAGGTGAGATATGTTCTCACAGAGTCTGAATGGGAACTCACTCAACCTGCTCACTTCTTTAAAATCAGTGTGAGGCAACATCTTCCCCAAAGTAGCTAAGAGATCAAGTCAGTGGTCCTACATAATTGCTTGTGAAGTATTCTTTCCATAACCTGGAAGTGCGAAGCAGATTCGTGTATTAGAAAAATCAGTTGGTCAGAACTTTTTCAGTTGCAAGTGACAGAAACCAAACTCCAGCTAGCCTAGGCCTAAAAGATAATTTATTGTTCCATGTCATTAGAGAGTTTACATAAGGCTGGATCTGGGGTTTCAGGTGATGTCATCAGACAATGTCTGTTTCTCTCCATCTCTCAGCCCTGCTTCCTCTGTGAGGGATCCCTTCCCAAACTGGCTGTAACCACGTGGAGGGCCCGACGGCCAAGGCTGTCGAGAGCTGGTGCAGCCTGGAGGACAGTTTTTTTCAGGTGCTCCAGGGTGAAGTGGTTATAAACCTCTACACTGGTTTTTTATCGATCCCAGCGCCGAGGCCCAAAGTGCTCTTCTGGATCTCTATCATCTCCCCGCCCCTCAGCACACAGATCTTCCCAACTCTGTCCCCTCTCACTGGTCCAGCTCATGGGCTTCCACGATGATTTCACAAGAGTTTCGCTCTGTCTCTGTCCTGCTCTATCTCCCTTTCTCATTCTCTTTCCTTCTCTCCCCACCCTTGGACCCCTCCCAATCCATATCAAACTTAGAAACAAAACACCAAGTGGTCGTGCTAAGGTACACATCCACCCCCAACCCTGGCCAATCACTGTGCCCAGTGGTATGCTACTCTGATGGACCTAGGGCACGCCCAGCCTATGGGAGCCAGAACAGAACTTGATGGACAGCCCTCCCACCCCACAATGACATATGCAATTGGAGTGAAGGAAGCAGTCCTCCAAAGGAAGTGTTCTACCAAATACAAATAAGAAACAGACTCCACCTCAACTTCTGAACTCACTGTGAAGAAACAGGATTTGTTGTTCTATGTGATTTTCCTTCATCTCAGTTTTCTCATTCAGTTGCAATCCATAAAGCAAGCTGACGTAACACTAATATGGAGACCGTCACTGGTAGCTGAACCGGGCAAGGCAGGCTTGTTTCCACCTGATACTGTGGCGCTGGACATACTCTCATCGAAAATGTACTGCTTAAAACTTCTACGCATGTGCCTAGGCTTCAGAACATGGGCATGGAGCCAGGTCATGGAGTAGTGAAGCTGGTATTTACTGCGGGAAATGAGCAGAGGCATTGGTTGGCTTGGGAAGTATTCTCTTTCCCTTGGAATCTGATGGCTAAGGGGGTGAATATTTATTTCTGGTGCAAACTTAGTCAAATAAAGATGTACTGCCTACCTCTTACATACCAGGAATTAAAGAGACATTTTAAAAAATCCCTAATTTCAGAAAATGCACAGGTTTTAGGAGAAAAGCAAAGCAAGTAGTAATGAACACAACATGATTAATGTTAGAAAAAATGGTGTAACAAAGTGCAACAGGTGATTCATTTTGCTGGGAGTGGAGGGAGGGAGCAGTAATCAGGGAAGCGGAGGGAGAGGGGTGTCAGCAGAGGTGCCCCGCGGGAGGTGACATCTGACCTGAGGAATGAGAGGGAGTGTGACAACTTGGAAGGAGGAGACAGCATTTCAGGCAGAGGAAACAGCAGCAGGGAGGGCGAAATCAATCCGACATCTCTTTAATAGTCGCTGGCCAGGCGTCTAGCGCCAGCACAAGGGGGAAGATTGAAGCAATTATTGAGAAAACTGTCTCAGTCCTGCTTTTTCTCCGAGCTGTGGAAATCTGGCCGCTGAAGCACTTTTGTAAGAGAAAGACCTGATTCCAGAGACCACACAGTGTTAAGTGATGGCAAAATCATTTTTTTAGACAGAATAGAGAAAAACCAGAGCACCTGAATTCAACTGGGAAAAAACAGACTTTAAGAAAGGAAAACGAAAGCCTTTCTTCCCTGTCTCTCTCTCCACTCTCCACTCTTCCCTATTCCTTTTTTTTTTTTTTTGAGGGGGTGGTGGGAGGTGGGAAGAGGTTCACTTCAGAGAGCAAATCCACTGAGCAAAAACCATGCACCTGTATGCAATTGAGGATTTTTAAAAAAGATTCTAATCTGATACCATCTATGTCATCTGTTTGTCTCTTCATCAAGGTGTTACGGTAACAAGATTTGGGAACCATGGTTAAGACTTTGATCCATGCTGGGTATCACCAGAGGACCAAGGGATGACCTTCAGTGCTTTCCACACTCCCGTTATTTGCAAAGAGGAAAGACAAGGGCCTGGGACTCCTCTCGCTGAAAACCTCCGCCATCTGGCACCACCTGAGTCCGGTTGTGGAGAGAGGGGGAGGTCCAAATGCCACGTTAGCGCTGGGCCCCAAGGCTGTGAAACACAGCCTTTCCCCTCCCCCACAGCAGAATGTCCTCTTGTTCTCTGAACTTATACTTCAAAACGACGTGTCGCTTTCTGGGCATCAAGTCTAAGGATTGACTACCGTGTCACCTTTGACTGGAGCTGCATATTCTCTTTACAAGGCAGAGAGGCCTGAGCTGCTAACTGAAGTGCAGTGTGGGTAACAGTGGAATTGTCTGTGGTTCAAAAATGAGGATGAATGTTCCCTTTACGGTACACATAAGACGTAAGTACATAATTCAGTGCCGCGTATCTTTTTATTTGCCTACCGGAGTCTTCACCCAGAATTTCATTTCTTACAAAGGAGCTCAACTATGAATTTGTGTGGAAACAGAAGTCAGGGGAAATTTTTCAGTTGGCTGTATTTAAATAGATATTTTTGTGTCTTACTCTTATAGTTAAATGCTTTGAAACATTGTAATTCATCTCACTTAATATATAAGGAGGAAAGTATGATGGATTGCAGACAGATTGAAAATAAATAAGTGAAAGAGAGTGCTTAAGGCTACACACTTTGTGGGCAGATTTTTTTCATGACTTCATTCACATACCTGCTATTCAAATGCACTTTTAGCTGGATATGTACACCGAAGGGATGTGTCGACTGTTGGTGATTTATCGAAATAGCCCAAGAGCTGCAGGATATGGTTCCTTGTGGTCATCTGTCATTCTGAACGATAATTAAGAACAAAACGGAGTTGCAATTTAGAAAAAGAGCAACGTGAATTTGGGATAACAGGAATGGGCCACACTGTGGTTTGCATTCACAATGAAATTCAAGAAAAAAATATTAACACAAAAAATCATCATAATAGGTATATTAGACTTTCTAAAAATGAAATAAACATGACTTTGCAGAATGTATAAAAACCATGATTCTGAGTCATAATTAAATACTGTTATCTTAAGTCCATTTTCCAAGTGACATTTTATGATCTTTGGCTATGTCTGCCATGACTTCCCGCCTTCCTTAGAAAAAGTGTAAGGTTGGAGAGAATTTTTTGTAATTGAACAAAGAAGCTCTACATTTTAAGGCTTCTTACTTCCAAAAAACGTCAATCAAAAGTGGGGCCTTTTGAGCTAGAACCAGCTCTCTCACGGGCACATTTGAGCAAATCAGAACCTCAGATGCTTGATCTATAAAGATCAGACAAAATGAATATAATTGTGCCGCTTCCCCACAGAATTGTCGTGAGGATCAAACGAGATAACAGATGTAAGATGCCTTTATTAGTGTCTGAAAATCAATTAATTTAAAGAGAATTAGTCCTATCAGTTCTTCCTAAAGAGCTTAGGCACAGTCTCGTGTGGAAGCACCGTGACATGATATGTAATCTCCAAAGGTGAGGAAATTACCTTTGGAATTTCCTCGCCTGGAAAGTGAGGTTTCGTTGTTCTATTTGTTTTGTAATCTGAGTTTTACGCCCAGGCTGAGGAGACATAAGGAAATATTGATCATACTTAGGTATTTAGGAAAAGTGTATCGATGGGCCCAGCCATGCATTGTAAATACCAGGGTGTGTGTTTGCATACACAGGGATTAAGAGTAGGGGTTCTGGGATCAGACGGCTTATGTTTGAATCCTACTTACAAGTAACTTAATCTCAGTTTTGGTGTGTCTCAGTTTCCTTATCTGGAAGAGAAAAAAAAGGTACAGTTATGTCCACGTAAACTGAAGTGCTAAGAATAGTGTCTCTACGTGTCGTGAGCGCCTAGTAAGTGTCCATCATCAAGAGCGCCTATAGTTCAGCAGCAAAGTAACCAAAGGGGATTTACTCTGTTCACAGCAGACACTTGTGTCCTGTCCCCCTGGTGAACGACAGTTTACCAAAATGCTAGCCTAGGCCAGGATCACAACTTTCAGAACTCCCGGCCAGAGGGAAGCTGAGTGGCCTGTAACAGAAATCCATACCAGGCTTCGATCCAGAAACTGTACACTGCAGAACATCATCGACCCTAACCTGGTTAGGTATGCCTCAGGAAAAAGGGTCATGGCCAAATACATTGGGGAACATTTCGTTCATCGGCAGGGTTTCTTTATTGCAGGAGATCTCAGAACCTTTAATCAACTCACGTGTGTCGTGAGTCTCCTGGGAAGCTGTGGAATGCAGTTTCCCAAATTATTTTCGTAGAGAATCATTGTTCTTGTTTTTTAAAGAAAGCGGGAGCATTTTTAATAACAGAATGGCAAACAACGAAAAGTACTCAACAAAATCCTCTTTGGTGCGGGCAAAGGGTCTCATGGAATCCTCCGTCGAAAGATCTTGGGATTGTCTTTGTTAGTGATAAGTTAATTGCGGCTTGTCAGCAATTTCAAAGAGAAGAGCCCCCACACCCTAGAGTTTGCTGTGGAACACAGAACAGGGTGCACCATGAAAACTGGACTTCAGTGTGATCTTTTGGGAACCCATTTGCACCATTTAGAGACAATGAAAATTTCTTTTTTGTGGATTAAAACAAAATTGTTCACTGCAGGGCAGAGACACACACTGCTCCAGAGAACGAGCCACTGGTGATTTGTGTTTCACGGTAGCTCAGGACTTTGAGCTGCTTGTTAATGAGATCAAGCACCATTCCGTATATTACTGGCATCCTCAGTAGCTGCGGATCTATCTTGAAATATCTTTATGCTACATTTGTTCAAAGAATTGTCTTTCTGTTACAAGAATTCACCTGTACATTAAATTTCCTCTAGAATGTACTGTTGATAATTTAAAGAAACATGTCTGAATTTGGAAGCCATGTATTTTCTTTGAGTTCCATGTCTTCTGAAAACTAGCTGTTGACAAATACAGCTATCACTGCCATTGTAGGACTGAGTCACGCCGTTGATTTCCTAATTCGTTGCCTGAATTGTAATGACTTGAAATAACAGCAGCCTCTCTAAAATAGTTTGTCATCTTACTCCGTTTGAAAGGTAAGTGATCTTAAACAGAATCGTTGGAATTCTTTGCTAGAACTGAAGTGTTAACATCAAGGCCTATATCTGATAGAATGGAAGTGGCAGGGATTGCTCTTTTGGGGGTAGGTTTTTCTAATCCAAGCAGATAAATTCCATAGGATCAAGTCTGAAGCAAAGGAGAGAAGATAAAGAAGATGGATTTCCAAGTTGAAAAGACAATTACAGTATGATCTCACCTATAGGAGGGACCTAATGAACAAAACAAACGAGCAAAATAGAACCAGAGGCCTGGAAACAAGGAACAGACTGACAGTGACAAAACGGGGGGGAGAAGGGGACAAGAGGGGCAAGAAGGGGAAGGATCTAATCAATGAACAAGTATAAACCACCCATGGACTTGGACAACAGGGTGGGGTGGATTGTGGGATTGGTGGTGGGTGGGGCACGGGAGAGCAACAGGGGAAAATTGGGACAACTGAATAGAACAATTTTTTTTCAAAAACTTGTAAAAATCCAAAAAAAAAAAAAAAGAGAGAGAGAGAGAGAGAGAGAGAGAGAGAGAGAGTACTGGGTCCAGGTCTAGATCTTCACGAAGTCTTGGGTATGTCAGACCGCTCCCTGGGTGTCAATTTCCGTATTTATGAAATGAAAGGAATAGAGATTAGTAATCTGTAAGGTACAACATTTTCCACTAAAAAGTTGGTATGGACAGAGAGAATAAAAGGGAAAATATGAGGCCTAGCAACTAACTATAGAATTTTCCCCATACATTGTGTGAGGAAGAGTCATACTATTAAGGACTCATAATTCTATGTTCTTTGGTTACTATTTCACATGTAGATTAGTGTGGCTGTTGCTTTGGGAGAGAGAGCATTTCCAAACTGGACTCGATCTTCTGCCTGGAACTGTTGTATGTTGTTGTATGCCTAGAGTTTTTTTTCCCCCCACTTCTTCTTTGAGAGGTGTTCACTTACTATGCCTATAAGCTATGATATTGAGGCTCACTGCCAGTAAAATTTCACGGAAAAGAGTGAGAAATTTATTTAAAAGGACCACTTTTTGATAATGGCACTGTTTTGGCAGTTTTTGACAGGCAATTTAAAATAATGCAACCTCCTGGATCTCCGCCAACCTCTGAAACGGGCTGTAATTTAGAATGATGGCAGCTCCTATGACCTCTATATTGGAGAGTCACCGGAATTAAAAAAAAAATTCTCCCAACAGTTTAGGTTTATATCAAAAATCTGGCTTAAATGTTCTGACATGCGGCCATTTTATTTAATGAAAGAACTTTCTTGTCCTATGCACAGCTCCATAAACTTATTCTAAAGCTGGGGCAGATTTCCTGCCTTTGTGTATGCGGTAAAATTCTTCTGCTCAGATTCCACTCCCAACCAGATTGTAAACATTCTAATGAGCTGGTGGTGGGCATGTCTGCCCTCCTCTCCACTGGATGAAATGAGCCCCACTTGGCCCTGGTAACTCTACCACGCTGCCGGTCTGAAGTACAGGGAAGTCCTGGACTGTTACAGCTCCCAACTTCCTCCGTTCATGCAAATGTGTTGTCTCAGGTTCAGAATGTGGTCCCCAAGGCCCCTGTGAAACATAGATTCCATTACTCCCTTAATTCTGAGAGTTAAATGCTTTTTAAAAGAGTTGTGTAAGCGAAGGATGAGCTGGGTGTGCCATATAGGATTTTTAACTGAATTGCAATTCTCCAAACGTACCAATATATTCCAAAATTGCCAGTTGCAGGTCATAAAATATTTACATTCCAGAGTAAATAATGTATGTTTAGTAAGAAACAATGAAATATTTACAGTTTTTCTAAAGATACTATATATTTTTTTCTCTACCACAGCCATTTTCTTGAAGCCGGTAAAATAGGAGACTCGGAGAGCTCCGAGAACAACTGGGAGCCTCTGGGAAGGGAGAGGATGCTCTGAGGCAGTAAGTGGGAAAGTCCCGATAAGGAAAAGAAATGACAGCTGATCTATGATATCAAGATACATATTTCATATAGCTAAAGGTCTGGGGAGGCCTTAGCAAACACTTTTGGTATTTTTACCACTACATTGAAGAGTCGCTAGGCCCAGGTCACATGACACAATCATTTGCCAAAGCCGTGCTGCGGGAGTGTTGCAAACCTCAGAGCTTGCAAACAAAGCTTGGAAGTATGACTTTTCGAGCTTCCAAACAAAGACGTTTTCCAAACCTGTCCCACGCGCTCATCGACCCTGAAGAATTCGGTCACAACGTTACAAGTCCCCACGGGCCTGTGTCTGAGAAAGAGCCTGCAGAAGCTCTTAATGGAAGTGTTCAACGGAATCACCTGGAGAGTCTTGCAGAGAGCTCTTCAGGTCACAGCCACAACAGGAAATTCTAACAGTGTCACTGTAGTGTAGCGCCTGGGGAATCTTCATTTTTGAAAGCCTTCCCAGGTGATTCTGAAGCTCATCCAGGATTGGGAATTGTGGTAGACTGTACCCTGGACCCCAGCGAGATCTAGGTTCTAATCCCCGGAACCTGCGAATGTTACCTGATATGGCAAAAGGGAGGTTACAGACGTAATTAAATTAAAACTCTAGAGATGGGGAGACTAGCCGGGGTTATCTGGGTATAGCTTCCAATTTCCTCCTGCCGTGCAAATGTGTTGTCTCAGGGTTGGAATCTGGTCCTCAAGGCCCCTTCGAAAAATGTAATCACTAGTATCCTTACGAAAGGGAGACCGAGGGAGACTCAATTATAGAAGAAGAAGGCAAAATGGAGATGGAAGCAAGATGCTAAGCTTCAGACTTTGAAGGTGGAGGGAGGGGCCAAGAGTCACTGAATGCAGGTGGGCACTAGACATGGGAAAAGACGAGGGAAGAGGTGCTCTCCTAGGACCTCCAGAAGGAGCCAGCCCTACGGACCTCTTGACATTAGCTTGGTGAGACAGATTTTGGACTTTTAACCTCAAGAACTATAAAAAGATAATTTTGTGGTGTTTTATAAGCTACTCTTTGTGCCCATCTGTTACAGTGGTAATAGAAACAAATACACAAACCATTGCTCTAAACCATCTCTGTTTTAATAAACACAATGTTTCAAGCCAGAGCTTTAAGGTCCTAGGATTAAATCAGGGGTGTCAAACTCATTTTCACTGGAGGGCCACACCAGCCTCATGGTTGCTTTCAAAGGGCCGAATGTAGAGCTCCTTGCTCCTAGTTAAGGAGAAGTTACATTTCTACAGTCCTGAAATTACATTCAGCCCTCTGAAGGCAACCACAAGGCTGATGTGGCCCCCCCCTGGTGAAAATGAGTTTGACACCCCTGATTTAATCCACTCCCCACCTATGGAGGGACGCAACAGCAGCCTTGCATCTGGGAATTACTCTTGCCCACCCTACTTCCCATCTTTGTGGAGCACCTTCCTCACAGTCACATTCCCTTGAGGATGTCATCAATGCCCAAAACAGAAAAGGCAGCAGAGCGGGACCGTGGCCAATAACTGCATCCCTCAAGCTTGGACATCAAGCAGCAAGAATTCATCATACCCTGCCTGTGTGCTCAGCATTCTGCTCACCACTGTGGGGAATTCAGGGAGTCAGGAGAGGCCACTCCCCACGCTCCTGCAGAGTGCAGAAACTGCAGAGCGATTACAAACTCAAGTTGCATTTTGCAGGATTGTCAAAGCTGAGCCTCCCCCCCCGGGTACAGAAGATATTGTTTCATTTGAGAAAGAGGACAAATGTGTCATTGCCATTTAGAGGAAAGAAGAGGATGTCAGAACATGGGCTTCCCAGTTCTACTCTGATTAGAAGACCTGGAAATCAAATCATTTCCATAGTTGTAGGCTCCCGGTAAGCTGAGGGACGTATTACCGAATTACCCGTGCAACAATTGCAGTGTATTTTCCAAGGTGGGTGAGCGTGTGTGTGGGGGGGAGGGGCGATCGCTATATTTTATCAGTATTTGTTCCTATCAGAACTCCTCACAGTGAAAGAGAAAATAAGATGGCAGCTGCACTGAGCTGGGATAGCATCTTGTTTCTATGACAACAGTGTCTGCTCCGCTCCCAGGCTCCATCTGGTATTTTCAGGCCTAACAGCCAGGTAGCATCTAAATGCTTAGTGGGGAAAAAAGGCATCGATGGAGGTTCTTCAGCTCCGACACAAATGAACACAGCACCCGCTCCCTTTCTAAGAAAAACAGTGAGTTACTTCCCCAGCAACAGTGTGTTATGCAGATAGACTATATACTGCAGAGAACACGCTCACCTCTCTTTTATGGGCTAAACCAGCACCACATGCACATAAAAAAAAGAGCTGTTGGGGCTGACGGGGGCCTTCTCCTAAAGGCCATCTAAGGAGTCTCCCACGGGGCGATCCTCCCCTGCTTTGCTGTTCTTCTCTGTTCTGCTTTGCGGGGCTGGGTGTGCTTTAGGAAATGTGGATGAAGCAGTTCCTACCCGACCTTCCCTTCAGATTTTATCCTTGCTGATTACTGGTAGCTCTGCAGAATTTATGACAAGCTGAATTTCTGTCCTCCTCCATGGGCACTCACTCACTCACAGAAAAGTGTGCTTTTAAAATAGCACAATAGGACACCATCAGTTTTCACCTTCCCCTACCCCTCTTTGGACACAATGTAGGGAGAGCCCTTCCTCTTTCATCCTTGATAACACCGGCATTAAGAATATAACCTCTTCACAAAGATACAATTAATCTAAAATACGATGCGGTGTGATTTTACCGCTCGGGTGTCATGCAATATTTGGGACACACTTGTATGAAACAATTATTCATTGTTTATCTGACATCCAGATTTAACTGGGCATCCTGTGGTTTTGTTTGTTAAGTCTGGCGACCCTAGTTATAGACAGAAATAGAGGCCTTCTCAATGCAGCCGATCACTTAGACTTCGATACAGTATATTGAAAGGTCGGTACTTGGAATTGAGTATGGATTTCCAGCATTTTCCAGTTAGTAAAAGGAACATTTAAATGTTTATTGTTTACACCAGAAACGGTTGTTTACATCAAACCTTTGCCTACATTTATCTTTCCTTTCGAGCACCACAGAGTCCCGAGGCACCTGCTCTGTGCCTGGCACCGTCCCAGGACCTGGGAATCGGGGGTGTGCAAGACCCTGGACCTGACGTTCTGCTGTGGCTCCTGGATTTCATTTCAGGATGTTTGTGTACAAGCACTTTGATATACGAAGACCCATCCGATAGGGTCCTGTCCTCTCAGAGCAGATAAACTCTCCTAGATTAGTTGTCCCTAACCCATCTTAAAATTTCCCCAGACCTCACCAATCAATTCCAAGTAGTTTCACGGGCATTAAGTCACAGTGCTAATCTGAATTGTCATTGTTCACTTCCTTTGTCCTTCAGTATCCCAGATTAGGAGACAATTGACCCCGAAAGATTTGGACGTTACCTGGTGCCACTCCACCTTCAGTCCCTGAAATCAGCGTGTGCCCTCGCTGGGACCCATCCACTCAAGAGTCCTTGCTCTGTCCTCCTCCCCTCCTGAGGCCTCACTGGAGATTTGGACACGAGTGACATTTACTGTCCTTCTCTCTCTTCCTGACTCCTTCTCACTTAGGGCTTTTATTACTAATTTTTTAGTTGTTTGTTTCAATTTACTAACTGAACGTTTCATCTGTAAGCATTGAGTATTATTTTTTCCCCTATAGCCTATTTTCTCCTTTATTTTACTCTGCCTCTCCTAACCTCATTCGAAAATAAGTGAACTATAGGGAAGAGAGTGTCGGTGACTTGCTCAAGGTCACATAGCTAATTACCAATCAAATCGAACCCTGGACCTGGGTCAACACTCTCCATCTCTATTCAGGGATGTGGAATCACTTCTCCACCAAGGGAACAGTGCTCAGTGGTCATCTTCTTATTCTTAAAATGCAAGCACTCCCCTACAGGAACCTTCTTATGGCCTTCCACGGCATTTTGAATAAAATCTGAACTCCCTGCCTTGCCTTCAAGGCCCTGCAGGATTGGGCCCTGACCCTTTCACCAACCCCATCTGCTCAACAATGCCACTGGCCTCTTCTCTGTCCTTCCAAGGCCAGTTCTGTCCACCGCGAGGAACCTGGTGGAAGCATAAATGTGTTGTTCACACTATGGTAGCTCTCTGCCCCACACTGTTAGAATTTACACCGACACCGGGTCCATGTGTGTTGAATTAATGAATGTGTTTGCTTCTTGTTCCCCCTGTCGGGTCCATGAGTACAGAGGGCTCATTCATCTTGTTCATTGTTGTGGCAGAACCTAGGAAACAGTAGCTCTTCAATGCATACTTAGTGAATCGTGCTCCGGGTCATTCCTCAGGGCCTCGTCCTAAAGTCATGCCACCACTCTTGAGGCACTGAATTCCTAGTCTGCCCTGTAAACCACTGAGACATGCATCCAATCAGAGGCTGGGAATAAATAAAGAAAAGACAGGCTCTCTGGTCACTTACATAAAACAGCATAGCAAAGGCTTAAAGGAAGTGGAAACCAGCTTTCTGACCTCTGCAGTATTCAGCTTATACTGGGACACAGGAGATTTGAATCCCGTTACCTACTTCTAGATGAGAGTATCACGTCTTGTTTACAGCTACAACCTTCTGGACTGAAATATCCTATTGTATGAATAATAATAGCACCTGGAAGTTAGATAAAAGACACCACAAAAGAAAACGAAAGCGTTCAAAATACAATTACCGAAATCAAATCATCTTTAGGACATTCTTTTGACAAGTTCTCTCGGTTTTATTCATTTCTTCTCAGAGAATCACCATGGATCTTTTTTATGAGTGTTGGGATCCCACATGCGCAATCCTTGCACTCCTTTGCTGGGGGCTACAGCGTGAGAAAGCGCACCTCGAAAAAGGCAACGGCCAAGCTAAACCCTTTGATAATCCTGCATGGATTTGTACAGCCCTGCATGTACACATTCGACAAGTAGAATAATGAGGTGTAACAGGCACAGAATGACGAGGCTGCCAAGTTTCGAATGATGATATATATGTACAACTTGAGCAATTCTAGTATTTTGCAACATTTCCTTATTTGTTCTCAGGTATTTAAATTTCTGTCACTCTCTTTACTTATCCCCTTAAATTTTGTTTCAAAACTTATGATTACCTATGGAATAATCAGCTTATGCATTATTGGAAATGTTTCTTAGTGAGCTCTTTTACTTAAACGCTAATTGTTTTCTCTAACCGTTTTACAGATTCTCCATATTCTATTATCACACACCTGCAATGTCAGATAAAAGATAAAGTTTATGAAGCATGTAAACTCTGATACAGCATTCTGAATTGTCTATGGTATTGCAAAGGGAAAATAATGGCAGCGTCTGAATTTTATAATATAATACTATTGTACTAAGGCCACTAAAATCGTTTTAAACATTGGAAGCATAAAGTAGCTTTATCTTGATAAATGAGCAATATTGTAAGTTGTTTTAAGAATAATTAGGATTTATGGTTCACTCTACCTATACACATATATGTCCATGTGCGAATTAAATATTTTTCCAACCTTCCAGAGTCACTGAGACTAACCCCTAGATGGTAATAGAAATATTAAAATTTACCCCAGATTTCCAAATAATCGCTGTGACTAATTCACTCAGGTGAGTAAAATCTCCATAGAAATTTCTTCATAGAAATATATTAATCACTGATTTAAATTTGGAGCCATTCAGTAACTGAAGAGTTAATTATTTTCCAAGTAACCAAGAACTTATTAGGTAGACAAAGATTATAGTAATGACTAAAACATGTAAATGATAAGAAAAAAACCTTACATTTCTCTTTTAATTCTTTTTGTATAATCCTAAACCATTTACATTTATTGTCATGGAAACTCCAACTTGATGCAATGAAATTTCAAGCCCCTTATTTTCTTCACCTCTGTCATTGCAAATTTTTCTTGCTGTACTTATTGTATACACCCAATAAGTAGTTACTAAGTAAGTGAACAGATGATACAAGGTGGCGAACAATGGTTTCCAAGTTTCGTTTGCTGGGGCTGACAGGCTAATCTCTCGGGTAGGGCACCTGAGCAGCCTCCCCAGGCCCTATGCTGTCTTCTGTGCTCTGACAGTGTGGGAGTCCAAGTTCACAGGCTATGCTACATCTTTTCTTCTTCCAAAGATTTTGATATGTAATGACTCCCAATATGTTTAATGGAGTTTTTTGTGCAATATATTTCACAACCAAAAACAAGTTTGATTTTCTTAATAAGGAACTAAGAATTGACAACACAAAGAAGATCTTTTATTGGAGCAGAAGGAATTAGGAGGGAGTTCTAGACCTAGCTCAGGTGCTAATTGCTTGTGCAATGCTGGGGAAATCCATCGATCTCCAGGGCCTCAGTGTTAACATCTATAAAATAAAAAGATTGTCAAGATGTTTTCCAAAGTCCATTAAATGACTGAAAATACTTTGATTATAATAGAAACAAGGCAGTCATCAAAATTTTTTTTAATCTTAACTATTTCCCACAAATTAACTTTTAAGAATTGTTGTATGGGTTGAGTTGCATCCCCAAAAAGATAGGTAGAAGTCCCAACCCACCAGGAGCTCAGAATGTGACCTTATTTGGAAACAGGGCCATTACAGGTATAGTTAGTTAAGATAAGGTCACAAGGGAGTAGGATGGGCTCATTAACCAATATGCCCGGTGTCCTAATAAGGAGAGAAAAAGAGACAAAGAGGCGGAGACACACAGAGAGAACTCCGAGGGACAAGGCAGGCGGAGTGGATGCATCCAAAGGCCAAAGAACAAAGATCACAAGCAATAACCAGAAGCTACAAAGAGGCAAAGAACAGAGTCTCTGTCTGGAGGCCCAGAGGAACTGTCCCCGGGGAGACCTTGATTTGATTTCAAACTTTTGACCTCCACCACTGTGAGAGAATAAATTTTTGTTATTCTAAATCACTTCGTTGCGGTACTTTATGATAGTGGCCCTAGGAAACTAATATAAATATTAAGAAACAAATATGATACTTTGCATACAAATTTTATTTTTATTTTTACATATTAGATATGTAGCTGGTTAAATAAGCACTTATATCAAGGTATGGCCCGTTCTCAATTATTTTTCCTTAGATCACATTTAAATTTAATACATTATGGATGCATTATACTACTAACCCCTGTCCTAGAAGTCTGAAAATATCTTCAGAAAATATTAATTTGTTGCTAGAAAGCATTTGTTAGGAACTGTATCTGCCTTAAAATGAAACAGAAGTGCTGAAATAGTCTCATTTTCTCCAGCCTCTAGTTTTGGATGCAGTAAATGAAGCAGTTAAGGGTTTGCCTCGATAGATGATCAGGGTTCAAATCCCGATTCTGTTATGTGACCTCAGACAAGTAACTTCACTCTCTCTGCCTTGGTTTTCCATGTGGAAATAGTAAAAGCATTTATCTCACAGGGCTGTTGGGTTGATTAAAAGGCTTTTTAAGTGCTTCGAACCTACTGCCGCAGACAGACTGCAAGAAGCAACTCTGACATGCCACCCACCTGGTAGAAAACATTACGTGTTCCTCCATCAGATACAAGAAAATGTTGAACAACGTCCAAAAGTTGGATCCATCTTACTTTCTGCTTTCCTTCCCCCTTACTCATTTCTATTGCATTTCCACCCTCCTCTAAAATCCAGCTCATATTTTATCCACTACTGGGATGATTACCCAGAACACCTACATCAGACATATCATTCTCCCTCTGCCATATTTGCATAGCACAAGGGCGAGACTGTACGTATCCTGCCTAAGAATTATTTGTGCCGCTGCGTCCCATTTGATAGGTTATGACGTTCAGAAGGGCAGGGCCTGTGCCTTTCAATTTTGTATCCTCTACCGTACCTAACAAAGATTTTACACTTAGTAGCTGCTCAATAAATGGTTGTTAACCTTGGTCGAACCCACATTTCTTTTTGGCAGATGCCATAAGAAAAACATAAGATAAATGAATTACTTTTCTTCTTTCCACTGCAATATATATGCCCTGGGCTAGTGGGTATCTGCAAGCCTGCTTTAGAATTTAGGGAAGTCATCCATCTAAGAAAGGAGAGGTGATGCATTTTAAATCACAAGAGCAGTATAGCCTTATATAAGGCCTCCTAGCAAAGCAATTATTGATGGCTCAATAATCCAGGTGCTGGTGTTATTATGAACACAAGTCTGAGGTTTAGAGACAATGAGTGATCTTAACTTTTATACTCCATAGGTATGCAATTCAATAAAAACACACACAGATGGAAAGTTTAGATCTGAGAATCATACGTGGGTATCATAATGCAAATAATTGGCTTTCTGTCTACAGAACATCTGTTGAAACATCTGAAAGTAGTTGTTTATACTGCTGCCAAAATGCTAAAGAAATATAATAATTCTCCAATGAGGTTAGAAATATCTGGGGGAGGAAAAATACTTTTTATGTAGTTCTGTTTTCATTAAATCCCATTGTTATTTCTCTAATATAGCACGAAGGAGATGCTCAATAATATTTGTTGAAAGAGTAGCAGAGACTCATTAAACAGTTGTTGAATGAATCATTTCTCTTCTTTTAGATTTACAAGATGCATTTTCAGAAAATAGTATGCTCTAGTTTTACCATGTCATATAACATTTTTATTTGGCATAAATTCAAGTAATGCTACTCTTGCTCTGAGGTATATCTATAAGGAAAATGTATGACTAAAGCTAGATGTAGAATAGCAGTATTTTTTCCTTTGTATTGAATGTATTGGAGTGACACTGATTAACAAAATTATACAGGTTTCAGGTGCACAGTCCACAACACATCATCTGTACCCTGTATTGTGTGTTCACCGCCCCAAGTCTCCGTCCATCACCTTTTATTCCCCCTATACATCTTACTGTGTTATTTTACTCATTATTATGAGACGTTTTTAAAATTTGAATTGTGGACTTGCATAATCACGTTTGCTTTCACAAATAAAGCAAAACATCCTGCTAAAGCTTTGCTTGTGGTTCCTCAAAAAGGACTCAAATTTAGGATTTAAATGTACCAAAATATTCCAGGATTTGAAGAAGACTGCAGGAGATGAGGAAGCCATTTCTCCCATTAACCTCTTCCCAGAATTTCCAGCAGCTCTCTCTTCCTTACTCCTGGGTGAGTGAGGCAACTGGGCTCCTTTCGAGCTGGCCAGCTTGCACTCTGCCCAGTTCAGTACAGAAAGAGCATGTTAAATAATGAATGTGAGTTTGAGTGTAACTAATAAATTCAGAATGTTAAAGAACAGCATGCTTTTAAAACCAGCCTCTTTACGAGGATGCTCCCTGTGCAAGTCCATGGGAACTAATTCTGAAAGGAGTGATACTAATTAGTAATATAATTTATCTTCGGGAAGCCCCGTCATTTGGTGGCTGCCACGGCATAGCCTCTAAACGAGTGCTCAAAGAAAATGGCTTAAACTGCAATTTCAGTGTGATAGAGGATTATAAAGTTGTAAAAAATGTATTTATGAAGAGTTTTCAATGAAATGCTAAAATGCTTGTGATATATGAGAGGAAAAAAGAGCAGAATCTAAAATTCAGTTCATGAGCTCTGATCCCAGATTTCTTGATTTCAGAGCTTGCTCTGCCATGTACTAGATACGCAAATTTGGGAAGATACTTACTTGTTCTGTGCCTTGGTTTCCTCAACTATACCATGAAACTAACAGTAAAAAAATAATTGCAAGAGGATAGAGAGTGTCCAGAAGAGCACCTGGCAAATTTACTCAATAAAGACTAAAGTCTGTAAAGGAAAAATGCAAGCTGAGGTGGATTACCTGGAAGGCAATGGCCAAAATATTATTACTGTTGGCTTCTAAATGATGTTTGTGGGCAATTCTTTTCTACTTCATTACACTTTGCAGTATCTATTCTTCCAAAGTTTAAAAATTAAGTTTTATGCATTCATGGCTTGGAAATTAAGGTGGAAATTTGGAATAGGTTAAAAGTTATAACTGGTTGTACTATAGCATTATGAAATATTAATTAAGTCTATTATACAGATGATGTGCCAAAAATTATATTTAGCTTGTTTTACTTAATTCGAAATACATTCTAAGGATAAATTACTTTTTCAAGTTTAGCCAATGTCAATTTAACATTCAAGAGTAAAGTTACGTGTTTATTATAATCTTACTATTTTGACCTACTAAAATTAAAAATATTTTATTTTTTAATTTAAAAATTCTCATTCAAAAGTCCCTAAGGTGACTTTCATGTGTAATCTTTAATTAGCAACCACTTTGGTCTCTGACACATATTGCACAGATATTGAAGTGTTAATATTACCGCAGCTTGATTACAAAGGGCGATGAGTAATTTTAAAGCAGACACAAAAAGATATGCCCTGATTACAAAGGAATGATTAAGGCAGAATGTCAGACATTGCTCATTTATAGCAGTCTTTGCCACATTCAAAGGCTAAGACTTTGCAAAAGTTTATATTTAGAAACACGGGTACTTTATACTTTTCATACTGGGTGTTTGTTCCTTGGAGATAGGTCATCCCAACCCCAAGTAAAGGCCTAAGAAGCCTCGGGGGCCAAAGGGTCACAGCAAAACACCTGCACGCAGAATGGGCCAAAGCGGCCACCGTAGTCTCGGTCCCGCCTGGCCTGGTAGAGCAGAGGTCACAGCCTTTGGGAAGGTTTCCTGGGACAATAGTAGCAAATCCACATTTTGCTGAAAGACAGAGCACGTTGTCTCTCCAAAGAAAGGGGGTTGAGAGGTAAAAGCTGAGGCCAGGAAGGGCTGCTGCCCAGATGGCTGGGAAGCCGACGCCTGGTCTCTCCCTTTTTTAAGTTTTATTTTATTCTCATTTGAGAAAAAAGGGGAAAGAGAGGAACGTCAAAGACCGGTTTCCTACTGCCCGCACCCCTACTGGGGTTCGAAGCGGTTACGGGGGCGTGTGCCCTGACCGGGGATCCAGAATGAAACCGGAGACCTTGCGGTTACCGACCAGGCTCCAACTGACCGGCCACCCCGGCCGGGGCCGGGGCCTCCATGTTTGTTGCTCCCAAGTGGACAAGAAAACAAGGGAAGGGGCCCAGGCCTGATCCGGGCGGAGCTGTGCTCAGCCGGGGAGGAGGCACTGTTGGAGGCTATTGTCCCACGTGGAACGAGGGCAGATGGAGGGGAAACCGAGTCTGTTCTGCAACTGAGGGAACAGGGCCCCGGCTGGGCTGCGAGGTGGGCAGGGCAGCCCGGGACCCCCAGGTCTCTCCCCGCCCTGTGTGGGCCCTGTGGGTGCTGTGGGCAGGGGCCCCAGAGCTGGAGGCTCAGATGGGAATAGCCCTAGAATAATCATTCTTTATTGTGCTTTCCAGGATCCTCAGACTCGGCTATAAAATATTTAAAGGGGGGAAAAAAAAGGATCCGGGAGCTGGGGCCGAGATGAGTTTAGAATCCTTGTTTCAGCATATCATCTTCTCCGAGCATCGGGCCGAAGAGAGTCGCCGCTTGATGCGAGAAGGTCCGTGGGGCACTGGGCACTTGGCGTGGGGCCTCTGTCTTCTGCAGGTGGGGGCTTGGAGCTGAAGGAAGTCCCAAAGCAAAGGTCAGGGCACTTAGCGGAGGCTGCTTTCCACGTGGAGGGAAAGACAGCTGAAAGGTGCCTTAGCCCGGACTGCAGGAATGGGGACTTGAGAAAGATTGATGTGCTTAACGATTTAATTTGTCTTCCAGTCAGGTCGGAAATAAACAGATGTCGTGAAAAAATTAAGAAAGCAACAGAGGAGCTGAATGAAGAGAACATCAAGTTGGAATCTAAGGTATTGACATGGAGAGCATGTTCATTTATCACTTGAAAAAGTGTTTTAGCTTGACTTTCTGAGGGTATTTTACTGTTTAACTAGTTGTGCTTCAAGTAGGAAACAGGCTCGTAGGCTGGTTAGCTAGGTCCATGTAGCCTGGGAGCGTTTAAAGTTCCGAATCCAGTGACACCTTCCCATCTAGTATGAATTTGTCTGAAAAAAAACAGTTTAAGTAAAAAAAGAATTCATGAGTCATACTGGGGAATGGTTAAAGTTTTAAAAGAGCACAATGTCATTGGAAAAATAATTGTTCCATAAGTGGTTTGTGCGGTATATACATTTTGAATCATAAATCATTTAGGAAGTGGACTAGGTTGATGTAACTATTGAATGTAACTTTCAGATGAGTCTCTGCCTTTTGTTTTTCAATTCTCTACCACATTTTGGACATGCCTTCCACCCCAAAGCAGGTGTTTTCCAGTAACATTTCTTTTCTGCAGCATTTGTTCAGTTCTATTGTTTTAAATAGGAGTGAGGGAATCTGGTGGCCTCCTGCAGGAGGATTTTGAAGGGTAGGTAGAATTTCCAAGAGGCAGAGCAGTAGGAGAAAAGCATTTGGGGCTGGGGAGGATAGGAACAAGAGAGAGATCTACCAAGGCAGAGGGGCTGATGTCCGGTGGGGTAAACGACTGCGGGTTGCTGACTGGGGAGTTGTGTGGGAACAGTGGTTTTCAGAAGTCTCTCTGAGCCCCGGGAGGGTGGGAGCTGAGAACATCGTCCGAGTGTATCACAGTGAAGGCCGTGCTATGGGCAGGAGCAGACAGTCATGCAAAAATATTTATTCAACTCCTAAAGATATACGTACTAAGCAAGCAGTGTGCAGTGGGAAATCTGTTTGAGAAAGCCTATTTTCTTAAACTATGCCAATTTTAACTTTACACTGTGAGGAATTTTTAGTTCTCTTTTTGAATAAAGTAATCATAGATCCTTTCTCCACCTGGAGAGCTTCTGCTCTTCCTTCCAAGTCTTGCTTAGGCATCACTAGGAAGCCCTCCCTTGGACATCTTGGAAGAGATTTTTTTATAACATTCAGTGCACCACCTTACAATTCAACAATACATATTTTTGTTTGTGTCCTTCACTATTTGGTGAGCAGTATATCTGGAATTTTTTTTCTTACCCATTTTTTATTCCCACAGCCTATATCCAATGCCTAGCATATAAAACGTTAGCATTTTAAGTGAAATAATGAGTACCGATAATGACATAGTAAGGAGAGTCGTGCTGTCTTTTAAAGTAGAATTTGGAACTATTACTTAGTGAAACCTTAGGTCCTGTTTTGCTTGCGAGTAGCAGATAAACTACCTGCTAACAACAGTGCTAAGAACTGAGGGGATGGGCAAAGCATTAAGAATGCCATGCCATAGCTTCCTTTTTCTTTAAAAAGAATTAAGATGCTTTCAGGATTGCTAACTAGAAGCTATTAGAAATAATAGACAAAACATGGTCAGTTAGGTAAGGCATAGTGAACACCGTGAGCACTTCTACCTGCTGGGCCTGTTCCACATGCTAACCCTGTATCTCTCCATCAATCCAGGCCGACTCCTATGATTGGGCACCATCTTTAATCCCCCTCCCAGTGAGGGGAGGAAACCAAGAGGTTAAATGACTTGTCTGTATCATAAAATTTAAAAACAGAGCTACCATAATGCAAGTGTGACAGCATATTTTATTAAAACAGATTTTTGAACTCATCTTAAACTTCTCTTTTTACATTTAATAATGTATGAAGCTTTTGCCTCCAGTTTAGGGCAATATTTTTTAAAAGGTTACTTATGTAAGTTTTTGTACAAAATGTAGCTTTCCTGGACTCATCAAGATATTGACCTGACAGATAACAAATGTTAAAAAATGAAAGACTTACTCTTTGAATATTTCTTTGGAAAAAATTAGGTTTACTCTCTGTAATATTTTCTTTGTTAGCCAGTTTTGCTGGAAAATGGAAATGTAATTTGTCGATATATATACATACATGAAAAATGTTGATGCAAATATTTATACTTCAGGTAAGAGAGAGTAAATCCCCAACATTGCTTGGAAACATTTGCTGAGGTTACTAATTAATATAGTCTGATAAATGTGCATTGCTATTTAATCAGTTCATAAATGTGGGCAATAATACAATTGTACCTTACTGATAAAATTAACATGAAGGTCACAGTCCATATAATATTATGTGATTTATAATATAGTTAAAATGGTGTGTGTGTATATGTGTATATAAAGGTTTTAAAAGTGGAACCACAATTATAATGTAAATGATTAATAGGAAGAACTGAAGAAGTAATAATAAATTGATTTCTCGTTCTTTTGTTCTCAGAGTTAATTATATGGCTGCCAATAACAATGAAAATATATTTATTTGCATATTTGACTTGGCATTTATTGACCAGTTTATCAAGTAGAAGCAGTATGAAGAGAAACGAGAACATAATTTGAATAGGCCAGTGCTTGAGCTGTTTGTACAGTGAAACATTCAGAAAATATTTTGTGCATCTTTTTTGGAAGTTGTTCATGGTAAAAAAAATGTATTTAGGAAGTACAGTATTCACTTTTCTCCCATTCTGTAAAACTCAGGTAGCATGTAATTAGAAGTTGAATGATAGCATTTGCCTTTCAGGGCTCAGTGAGTTCTTTAAAATACGTGGTTGCAAAAGTCTCAAATTGTATAGTGTGAGTGCATTGTGAATTGGACAGCTACAGTGTGCCTGGTTAGGTTTGGTAATCTGAAGTCAGGAAGATGGGAACTTGCCCTGGATTCACATAAACACGTAACAACACACAGAAGCCTCTGAGCATCAGGGAGGGGCTCTGCGGTGCTGTGACGGAGCAAGTCAAAGTTCAGGGCTTGCAGAACATTTGTAGTTTCTCTGAAGCACCTATAAAAGCTGTTTATGTTTTAAAAAATAGTCTAGAGTTAAGAGCGGGCTATTGAATCTTTATAAAAATACATATAAAACCTAATATAGTACCATGCTTCCTGAAGAGGAAGTAAATGGAGGAAAGTCTGAGGTGATCTTGTCTGTTTTTTCTTCTCCCAGTCTTAATT
>PVKM010001802.1:0-31122 GCA_004027735.1 Carollia perspicillata
CTTGTAAATAACAGTGTCTGAGCAAGCGGATTTCTTTTCCAGGCCCCACCTTCCCTCTGGAAACCGGCTTCAGGTTGTTGAAGGAGAAAGGCTGGCTCATGGCTTCTCTGGGCAACAGGAGAGTGGTTTTGGCTCAGAAGGTCTATGCAATTCCCATCTACGAATGGGAGTCAGAGCAAGAACATCAGATAGTCCAGGTCTCAGTGCGAGGTGGCCAGTCCTTAGCATCGCCATTGATGGTCCTCTCCTGGGGCCACTGGCTTTAGAAGCGACAAGGGGAGGGGTTGCATAGCAGATGCAGGTCCTGGGGTCCTGAATTCTGCTGGACCCCTGTCATCAGACCCAGGGCCTCTTTCCCCGTGGCCTCTGTGGTGCTGCTGTGGAACTTCTGTTCCTGAGCAGCCGCCCTGGTGTCCCAAAGGTCCCACTGGAACTGGGTTCCTAGTGTCCAAGCGTTCCCAGGACTGTCTGCTTCTTTTTCCGAACGGGAGTGGCTTCTCCCTACTGCCTTAGAGGTTGTCTCCCTGTGCTTCTGTTTTATAGTCGTCAGGCAAGTCCAAAATCATGTATTTAAACTCTTAGGAAAACAGATCCTTAAGATTTGTTTCTGGATATTGGGTGCTAATATACTAGCTTAAGCTTTGGCCTTGACTCTTACAGAGTTTGAACTTGGAACAGTACCCTGTCTAACTCTGTGCTCCCCTCCCTCCTCACCTCACCTTCCAAAGGCAGCGGGGTGCCCATGCCAACATAGCTGGCTTCCCCTAGTGGGAGGGTGCAGGGTGTCGGGCATCTTGCCATTTTCTACTGTTATTTCAAGGAACTTGTGTACAACTGCTGAGAGCAGAACTCCACACTATTAATACAAAACATTTACTGTGAATACATTTACCTGTGCTGTCTCTAGGACCACACAACTAAAGGACCAGCCTTTTCAAGTCTAGGAGAATAGTGGTAAATACAAGTAGAACTGCATTTTTCCCCAGAAAATGAAGCAACAGGTACTTGGACTAAGCTGGGACCTGCCCTTACGTTCCCTAAGGCCGAGCAGTGGACCTAAGTAGGGCTGACGAGCCTGTGTCCTGGTCGGACAGAAACAACGAAACCCAGCCCTGTCATCTTCGAAAACCGGCGGCCAGGCACCTGTGGCCCTCTTTGCCTTTCCTGGGCCAGGAGACCGAGGTTTCTCCACTGCTCCCCAGGGGTGACCCCGGACAGGGGACACCTGGGCTGGCACAGGAAAGTGTCGTGTGGCTCCCTGGGATCTCAGGAGGCCCTGGGGGTTGGCTGGGTGCACACCACGTGACCCAAGCTCATTGGTGGCATGGGCAGAGGGAACACCCCTTGGCCTCGATTCCAGAGCCATGCTTCTCTGCGGGGGCTGAGTGTGCCAAGGCTGCGCTGGCAGTGCAGGCGTGGAGACTCCCTACTGTGCTTTCCTGCGGAGGACACAGGCTCTTGCCTTGGGCGAGGTTTCATTCCATTCTGTGTTGCGGGCTAGTGGTGCTTCAGTCCAGCTAGGGCATCTGGGAGAGCTGTAGGCTAGCCCAGAATTAGGAGGGGCTTAGAGAGTTCAGTAGGAAGGTGATTTGAGGATCCAGAAACGTTTCCAATGCAAATTTATCAGTGAGCGACCTACTCAGTGAATTTTTATACCTCAGGGCCATTTGCAAATCTTGATCTCTCCATACTTCTTTTGTATTCAAGAGGGCTGACAGGAGCGAGGATAGTTCAGAGAATCCCAAGCTGAGGTTCGTTTGTCTCCATTTGAGGGTGAGGGGTGCACCCAGGACCCCTTGCTGACATGAACATCCCTTGAAGCCTTCCTTCCTCCTCTAGGACTGACAGGCTTTCCTTCTGCAGTGAATGCTCTCTCGCTCCTTTTCCTTCTGGTCAGCCCTGAGGACAGGAGGGAGGAGGTGGCAGTTCATAGCAACTGCAGAGCCTGGAGCAGCTTTCCTCACACCGGCTCGGCCTGGGGACCTTCCTTGTTTCTTAGACCTTTGTGGCTGGCTCAGCCCAAGTAAGCTTCCTCTCAGTGGAACCACTGATGTCATCCCACTAGAACCGTCTTTCCTATCTTGTGATGGGAAACGCCAGGCTTGAAGCAACGTGGAAAAGAAGGGTCTAGTGGCAAGAGAGTCAAGTTCTGGGAGTTTATACGCCAAGGATTCTGTATGTGCAGAGCCGACACGTCCTGTAAGACTTGAGTGAGTACATGTTTTCGAGTCTTAATCCCCAGGGGTGTGTTAAACATGAACGAATTGGAAGAACGACAGGGAGCATCCTCAGTTGGCAGGGTTATCTTCCGGCATTTGCCCACCCACGTCTGACCGCCATGGATTCACTCAGAAAGTGACTCTTCTGGGGCCAGGCTCCTCTTCAGATTCAGCCTGGACAGAACTAGAAAACGGACCTGCTGGGGCTTGGGGGCCTGTTGTGTTGTGGCCTGGGCCCCTTGGATGTAAACAGCTGGTCTCAGGCTCCCAGAGCAGAAAGGAGTGGGGAAGAGCGAGGCCTCAGGACTCCCCTGCCCAGAGAGCCCCCGCCCGGCTTCTGACTCACGGCTCCCGTGTCTGTGGTCTGCCGAGAAGGTCCAGTGCTTCGGTCCATTGACCTTTCTTGTTTCTGGAGTCCTTTAAATCTACAAGTGTATATGCTTTATTTTATATTATTTATTAATGTACATACGCCTCTACTGTTAGTACGTCGTCCATGACTAAAATGAGATCCGTCCTGGAGCCCCTCATCCATGGCGCCTAGGGTTCCGTTGTCCCTTAAAGTGGGTGAAAAGGCACCCACTTTCTGTTGTCTTGAACAGGTTGCTGCTCTTACGTTGGTCCTCGCGTCCCTGGGCCCTTCTACTGGGACCACCTGTATTCCTGATGACCAGTGTTTGGGGTGAGGACGGGGGCAGGTCTCTCAGCTGTGGCAGGGCCTCACAAGTACCTCCGTGAAGTACTTCAGAGATGGCTTCCCGGGACCGGCTCTGTTCCCTCTGTGGTGGCACAGCATGGCCGAGACCAGAGCCTCCGTCTTCACTCCCACCCCCCCACGCCAGGCCGGTGGGCCAGCCCTGCAACAGTCATGGACCCCCATTCCCGCCCTTGGATTACAGAACCCAACTCCCTGGACCATGGAAGCTGCCTGCCCACTCTGGGCTCTAACATGCCTTTTCTCGGTTTTGAGGCTCAGTGCCAACATTGCCTTGGCCCTCGGTAAGACCCTGCTCTGTGTCTGATTTTCGTCCTCCTCAGCCTTTACTCACTGTATCATAGTGTACATTCGATGCTTTTCAGCAGTGGAGTCTTCTGAACACAGTATTCCGAGCTGTGTACATAAACCTAAAGCACAAGTGACATGTATAGGTTTCATGAGCTGATTGTCATAATGAATGCATTTTATAATTCAAATGATGTTGTAGATTTACAATCGCTCCTATTTATTTTGTACCAATTTATTTGTAAATTTTGTGATTGTTTTAAAAGGTTTTTGTTCATTTCTATTCTATTTAGATAAATGATTTCCTGTCCACCCTCCTAGCAAACGTGTGTTCCCTCTCCCCCCTCACCTCTGCAACACCGGCCCGGGCCGCTGCCCAGCTGCCTGGCTCTACGGGTGGGAAAGTTGGAGACTGGTTGTCAGCACGGTCACACGGCAGAGCATTTCCTTCACGCGGACACCACAAAGTCATGTGTTCAAGAAAAGTGGGTGCCGAGAACTGTGCCTCCAACTTACAGCCTGATACAGCCAATTCCAAGGGGTAGCCCTGTGCAAAGATTGTAACCTGTCCCCCATCAGTTTATTTTAGGCATAGACACTAGGGTATCTAAATTTGCTGCTCAGTCCCTAATAACACACAGTTCAGCTGGGCAAATATCTAAGCTGTTCTTTTCTAGGCAAGACCAAAGGCCTCATGCAAGCCTCTCAGTTGGTCAGTTAGTCAGTTGGTTCTTGAAGATGGAAATGGCTCTGTGGGGCCTCCTGTGCTGCATGAAGCCTAGGGAGGAGCAGGGACGCAGCGGGCACAGAGGGCTCACCCCGGGTTATTCAAGAGCGCCGGGCGCCAGCACAGTGAGTTGCGTGTGGTGCCCTTCAGGACCCAGCGGGCGCCCCACGTTCCCTGCCACGCCAGCCGGTGTGTGCGGCCCACGTCCTCTCCCATCGCACTTCCTGTCTAGGCTCCTGCTGCATCTGCCCCTCCTCACTCGCTCACCAGACCCTGAGGGTCTTCTGGTCGAGGCCCACAGCCCTTCTGCCACCCGTGCCTAGCCCACATCTTTTCGGGGTCCCTTTTTTCCTTCCACTCAGAGTCTCTATTTTCAGTGGGGAACTGCTGACGAGATTGGCTCGAGACACTGCCGGACTCAACCACCATCCCGCCTCCCCCATCATTATCCCCAGCTTTTTGAACGCAGAAGGTAAACCTGTATTTCAGAGCACTGTTACCTTCCTGGGAGCCTGTCTGCTTTCCTGGGACACAGCAGAAGGCAAGCAGGGCCCAGGGAAGGAACGTCTCCAGCACATCCACACTCAGCCGGCTGCTCAGTTTCCCGGCTTCCCTCACTTTGTCTAGGGGCGTCCTGAGTTCAAATCAGGACATTCTCAAGGGAAATGGGCGCATTTTCCTGCTGTGAGATGAGGTCTGCCTAAGCTCTCTGTCTGCGCCCACGGAGCCCCCAAGTGTTGGTTCATCACTAGGCTGTATTTTGAGAACGGCCCTGGGGTTTCTAGTTTGTGCGACAAACCACGCTCCCCAGGGGTCAGCACAGCACTTCTGAGGACAGGCGGTGCCCAGAGGCCCTTGTAGAGAAAGTGAGCGGTACAAACAGAATGCCCTTTTCATAGCTTGATTTCTGAAAACTTACTTGATATCTTCTAAAGGTGATTTCATTTTAATAGAGGTGATTCCTTACTGAGGCCAGAAAATTGAACTGGACAGCTAAGTAACCTTTTGCTTTCTTTATACAACTTTTATCACTGCACATCTGTGCTTTTATTTTCAAGCCTCAGAATGAAAGATTGCTTGTAGGGCCTTCTGTGCGGCGTTCTGGGGCATGCTTTCTCTCCTGGTGGGTGACTGTAAGGGCGGAGGACACCAAGGGAGACTCAGTTGCCAGAACTCGTTGTTAAAGTGCTTTCCCGCTCGAGTGCTAGTGCTCCAACAGTGGGTCAACCTAAGACAGGACTTTCTAGCTTCCCTACCAGTTCTGCTACATCACAGATTTGAGGGCAGTGGGCCCTACAGTGCACGTACTTGCTTCAGAATACCCACCCAGGTCACCTCTGACGAGAATCCTCTCTCAAACACTGGACATTGAACAAGCGCGTTTTTTTGTTGTTGGGAGGGTTTGCTTGGCAAGACCTCTTTCCCAGTATCTCAGGAACTTGTGAGACTTGAAAGGACTGCCCTTATCTTTCATGGGAAGAACGTGCACTTGGCTGCTTGGGCTCCGCCGTGCGTGGTGAGGTTTACCTTGGCCCAGATTGGTCAGGCCTTGTCTACAGCCCTGGCTAGACGTGCCTTTGGGGAGAGGCGATCTCAAAGGCAGAGCAGGCGTTCGGGGGCATATCTGTACCTAACTTGGATCATGAAGCAATCCATCTAATCCACCTTTTTTCTAGTAATAAAGTGGAGCAAAGCTATCTTCTTTTGTGGTAAGGAACATAAAAGACCAGGTCAAAAACTCATCCTTTTGCTTTAAATTGGAAAAAAACAGATGATGACCTAGACTTGCAGTACCAGAATCAGCAAGCTTGAGATGAACTGTTCTGTGTTTAATTGGGAGTATTTTACGTTAAAGCTCTTCAGAGGGACTTAAACCACTGTGTATATTTTATCCTTGAAATTACATATCTTTGTTGCAACAAATCAGATAGTTAGAGGCCTTGGAGTGGAGACATCGTGTCTGAGGACAGGGAAGGGCTGAGACCGCCAGGTTAAGTAGAAAGGTCATCTTGTTTGTTCGGTCAACAAGGGCATTCTCTTTTCGACTTGCCCCTGCCCTGCCTGCGCACTCGGCAGCCAGGGCAGCCAGGATGGTGTGAAGAGCCGCTCCTGTCAGTGGCCGTCAGGGCGGGGGTGGGGAGGGGCCCCGGCTCCTGTGTCGCCCAGCTCCGCTCCCTGGCTGCTGGGCGTGCGTGTGCAGGTGTCCTGCTCACTGGGGCAGAGCACTCTTCTTCTGCTCTCAGGACTGCTCAGCCAGCTCCCCAGTACAGACTTCTTTCTCAGGGTCTCCTTCAGTTGCATATCATTGGAAACTGTTCCATTTGAGGAAAAACTTGAAGAGCTCTGTGCTCTTGTCACCAAGAAAGAATGTCATGAGAAACCTAAGTACTGACACGTAAACTCCTAAACCCAGGGAGGAGCGGGGCCCTCAGCTATATGGCAACGGCTAGGCCACAGTTAGCGTTTTCCCACCACCGAAGACTGAATAGTTTCCATGACGTGGAATGTGGGCAAGGCCCCTACCCTTAATGCAGACCTAGATATGCAGTTGTCTGTCTCCGGCTATTTGTGGCAAATAAGCAGGGTATTTTTAAATGCTCTTAGCAGCCTTGGAAAAAAAAGCAAGGCTTTAAACTTGTTGACAAAGTATTTCTTAAGTAAATAAATCTGATTTAGAAATATCTAAGCATGGACAAAGTACTTTTAAATCTGACATGTCACCGCCTGTGGCTTTGGAGTGGTTGCTAAAACAATGCCAGTATGACCAAAGGGTTTGTCACTGTTAAGTTATTCTAGTTCTAAGAACCACTTTTCCTAAAAGCGCCTAGAAAGGGTAGCTTGAAGGACCTGCTTGCTTATTTTGGGTCTCAGCAGAGCTACACATATGGTAGGAGGAAATCTACGGTCAAAATTGACTTTTCTGAAATACACCATCCGAGCTGGAACTGGCCATCTCTGGAGATGGATGTGTGGGGCGAGTCTTCTTGCAGAGGGAGCCCAGCCCCGCGGGGCCTCTGACCAGCTGCTGGGTGGGGGCGGGGGCGGGGGCAGGCAGGGTCCCTGTTAGCCTGCACATTCCCTGAGGCTGGAAGTTCAGTCCAGCACCCCAAAAGTGGCACCTGGTACCTTACAAAGCCTGAACTGAACACGAAGTGTTTTCCAAATACCCAGGAAAGCAATTCTGAAAAGGGAGACCTGTCTGCTCGCAGTCTAAAATGCCTCAGGCTTGTTGTTTTTCTAAGGGATGGGGCATTACACAGTTTAAGTCCAGCTTCCTTTACTGGCCACAGGGACATGCGCCCTGCTGCAGCTGCCACGGGTGCCCGCCCGCGGACCACCTGCCCCCCAGCCCTCGCTCCCAGCAGCACTGATGGAGAAGCAACACTCTGTCTGGGTCTCAGATGCTCACAGAACCTGAGCGCCTTAAAATACTCCGGGGACTCTGGAGAAGGCTGTGATGGGCAGCGAAGTCTCACTCATTCCAGTCGTGTTTTCCACTCAGTCTCTGGCCCCACTGCCAGACAGACATCTGACTAAAAGGAGACTATTCCCTAGATCTCACGCGGACAACACCGAAAGTGCGGTAGGTTAGAGCAAAGTGCTCGTGTTGGTCCTCGCTGTAAAAGGGAAGGCGTGTAAGTTTTTTACTGTAAGTCAGCTCTGCAGTTATAATAACTCGTTTAGAAATTCACTGGCTTTGAGACAATTTAAGAGCATGCCAAACTGGGCAGCATCTCTGTCTGGAGAGTAATAACACCTGGGGTGGCCATAAACCCATTTTCTAAAATTTAAAGCAAGACAGTGCTGGATGGCTGATGTGACCTGGTGTAGAGCCACAGATACTAAAAATGGTGAGGCAATAGGGCCTTGGCTAAATGACTTTCCCACCTATAAATGAAATTTTTTAAAAGGGGGGAAAATCTTACCTTACAGTCCTGTACCAAAAAACTTTCCATGAAAAAATCAAGGCCTCTTTAAAGTGCTATATATTTAACCACTAACCAGTCATGCCAGACCGTCTTTCTTTTGAGAAGGGCCATGTCAAACTGATGTCACAAAGTTAAACCTGAACCCAGCCATAATTACAGCTGTGCTACAACAGAGAGGTCCGAGCCAGTGTTAGAAATACTGTGTTTATTGAATTCTAGAGCAGCTAAGCTACCGCCCAAGTCGAGCAACGACAGTGAGAACAGAAGAGTACGTGGAGGTAAAGTAAGAGTCTACACCCCATTGGGAAGGCGCCAGACCCCCGCAGTGTGGCCCGGGCAACAGAGCCCACTCCCCGTCTCCCACTGCTTGGCCCCGAAATGCAGCCTTCAGCTCCGGAGGACAGTGAGGGCTGGGGCGGGGCCACGCGGGCGGCCCCCGCTGACGGGTTGCACTCCGTTACGCTGTAATACAGGATCCTCTTTCAGCTAAATTCTCTCTCTAGATTTACGCCAGATGAGAAAAAGATTTTTTTGTTGGGGGGGAGGGGGACATTTTTGGTATCAATGACAGAAATGTAGAAACAAATGAAGACTTTTGCCTCAAAATGAAACCGTGCAGTCCACTCCGGATCAGCTGCACGGCAAGCAGAGGACACTTGTGCAAAGCCGCCTCGCCGGTCACCGAGGACACTGAGAAGCTTGTAAAAGGAACCTGGCAGAAGACACGTCTGACCATGGAAACACGGGGTTTCTCCAGTGACGCCCAACGCTACGTGACGCACAGAAAAGATGGGTTTGGGAGGAAGAGCACAGTTTGTAACAGAACAGCATTTGGGGGTCCCCTCCTCCGTCCACTCCAGACCCCCCACCACACTGACGGTGAAACAGGGTCACGAGCCACGACAGAGCCGCCTGCATGCAGTCGAGCCGGCGTTACCCTTGCCCTTCCCAGGACAGACCCCGTGACAATCCTGAACCATCTGTGAAGAGTGCAGACACACGAAACTAAAGTACCTCCCTACGGTTAGAGCATCTTAAGGTCTTCGGAAACTTTCAGATACACCTTTAATGCAGTGCCCCCCCGCCAGAACCCAGACAGGGACAAGGTCTGCTCCTGTGAGTCCTGCCAGAACTGCTTAACGAGCGCTCAGGGTTTTGGTTCTCCTCCCTATTCTTCCTCCTCCTCCTCATCATCGTCTTCATCGTGGCAGTGTGTGATCTCCTGGGGGGCCAGTGGGAAGAGGTTGGGGGGTTTAATCTCGCTAATCGACCGTGTCAGCTGGTGCCGCTTGTAGTCAGTATCTTTAAAATCCACCGAAGTGCGGTTCCGGGTGGCGAGGGGGGACTCCACCTCGTTGATGTCCACGTGCGTGTGCTCCACCGTGGACTCGTGTGGCATCTAGAACAAAGCCAGGGGTCAGAGAGCAGGTGGAGCGAGACCGTTACTTCCTAGACCCTAACCCCTCTCCCTCATTTTCACACTTCAAAGATGCTTTAATATTCTGTCACAGAATTCCAGGCACTCCACTGCGTCATTAGGAACATTATAACCCTGCATGGTCTTTCTTCTGATTAATGACACTTAAAAAGCTCTCTGCTCCCAAGGCTGTTCCACGTCGTGTACAAAAAGAGAACTCTGTCTCCACAGGCAGCAGCAGTCTGGGTGCCACCGCCTGACCGGGAAGCGTCCAGTCTGCCGCCAGTGCTGGGCTTTTCTGAAGCACGCGCCCACCCAGTGTTGCTACCCAGGCGTCGAGCGTGAAACCACCCGCCAGCAACTGTGTCTCCATCGGGAGCCCAGAGGTGATGGCAGGCTCACGAGGCTGTGGACTGTCCAGCGGGTGGCCGCACTGTCCCACACTCTGTACTTACAATCTCCGCCAGCAGATAACATTAAAGCATCGACTGGGTTCCAGTCTACTTTTAAAGCAATGCCATCGTGAGCTGTCCACTGTGAAGCTCTCGTGTTGGGCTGCGGAGGCCTGTCAATCAGCTGCTTGCCTGCCGTGGGAAGGGCCCTTTCCGAATCAGCCCCACAGCTAGCGAGCACACTGGTGCTCCTCCCTCAGCTGAAGCTGACCTTAGCGGTCCACCTTCTCCAGCTTAACTGACACTGTTCTTTCCTAACGCATCTTCCTGAGAGCACGGCTCCGCAGCGAGCTGTGTACACTGTTTCCCATTCTTCCTTAGAAATCAGGTGACATTCACCATCAGAACTTGGAGGACAAAGCCTTCCCCTTCCGTTTATTTCTTTGTGCCTAAACTTTTTGGAAACAGTCAAGACCTACTGGGTAAATGTCCACAGGAAGCTTTACTGTTTGACTTGTTTCACTGGCTAAAAACAAGTTCCGCTTCACTGCTGGGTGACAGTTCCATGAGTATAATTCCCAGCAGCAACCCAGCCCACACGGCTTACTAATTCTTGAGGCTTTGGTTCTTTTAAAAGATCTTCAGTCTCATGTTTCTGCTTTCCAGCAAAATTTTAAAATGCTACTTGACTACAGCCTCTCAAGTTCCAGGAAAGCAGTGGCAACCGCACTCACAGAGCTGGGAAGCCTCCTGACCTCCCCGTCGCCATAGCTGCCGTCCTCTCCCTCTTCAGGGGGCCGTGCACAGAGACCAGGCGCCAAGGCAGTCTGGGGACTGAAGTGTCTTCCCGGAACTCCCTAAAAGCTGCCTATCCTCTTTCTCCTCAGCCCTCAAAACTGTGCCCAGGCCGTTTACTACAGCCTCAAGCTGGGTAAGATGAGAAAGAAGAGATTTCTACTTATTTCACAACAAAAATAGTCCTAGAACATAAGACTATGAAACACCACATGTCTCTTATTTAGTACTAACAAAAGAGGAAAGTCTTCACTATTCAAACAGCCTGCATTAGTCAATTTTAGAGTAAAATTACACCCTGTAACACATTCTATCTTGATGATACTTTCTCAAAGACTCCCTTTTATACAACTTACCCCTCGGGCTTTGCCCATCAGAAAGGACCAATCCAAACCCTCCTGTGCCATCCCACGAACCTGGCCTCAGATCTGAGCCTTAAGAGTTTCTTAACTGCAAACAGTAGCTTAAAGCGGCATCAACGCACCAAGACGTGGGCAGCTCTGAAGAGGTAGCTGAACGGGTAGTACAGCAGATTGATGAAAGATGCCGCGTAGAGATCAGCGTAGCGCATCACCTGACTGGCGAAGAGGGTTTGCCGGGAGCCACTGCGAAACAGGCTCCCCATCATCCCATAGCACATGTCCATGTCATGCGTTACTTTCTAAAAACAGAACAAGAGTGTATCAGTAAAATGAGCTGAGTACTGGCTATGTGCCAGTCCCTGTACAAAATCAGAAATATGAAAATCAAGGACTTCCAGCCAAGATGGAGGCATAAGTAGACATACTGTGCCTCCTTGCACAACCAAAATAAGGACAACAAAAATTTAGAAACAAAATAACCAGAACTGACAGAAAATTGAACTGTATGGAAGTCGGACAGCCAAGGAGCTGAAATAGACACATTCATCCAGACCAGTAGGAGGGGCGGAGTCTGGTGGCCAAGCAGAGAGGGATTGTGGCAGAGGAAGCGGTGACACTGAGCACGCAAGGCACCCTGGGTGTACAGGCAGCGGCTGGCAGACCCAGTGAGGTGGCAATTGTGAAGCAGGGCACTGTGTGCAAGGTGGCTGGCTGACAAGTGGCAGTCCCACATTCACATGCAGATAACTGGGGAGCAAGACAGACCGAGCAACCCAGGGCCCCAGCACTGGGAAATAAAGCCTCAAAACACCCACTGGAAACACCTGTGGGGGATTGAGGTGACGGGAGAGACTCCCAGCCTCACAGGAGAGTTCGTTGGAAAGACCCACAGGGTCTTGGAATGCACACAAGCCCACCCACCTGGGAATCAGCACCAGAAGGGCCCAGTTTGTTTGGGGGAAGTGGCAGAAGGGACTGAGGTCCAACAGAGAGAGGAGCAAGCGCCATAGTTCCTTTTCAGACCCCACCCCCACATACAGCGTCACAACCCAACAATTGGGTTGCCCTGCCCTAGTGAACACCTAAGGCTCCGCCCCTTGTACGTAACAGGCACAACAAGACCAAAAAAAATGGCTGCAACGGAAGAACACACCAAAGCTCCAGAAATAATACAACTAAGCAACGAAGAGATAGCCAACCTATTAGATGCACAGTTCAAAGCACTGGTGATCAGGATGCTCACAGAATTGGTTGAATTTGGTCACAAATTAGATGAAAAAATGAAGGCTAAAATAAGTGAAATGAAGGAAAATGCACAGGGAACCACAGGGAACCACTAGTGATGGAAAGAAAACTGGGACTCAAATCAATGGAGTGGATCAGAAGGAAGAAAGAAACAATCAAACAAAAGAACGGATAAACAAGAATTCAAAAAAGTGAGGAGAGGCTTAGGAACCTCCAGGACATCTTTAAACATTCCAACATCCAAATTATAGGAGTACCAGAAGGGGAAGAGGAAGAGCAACAAGTGGAAAACTTATTTGAACAAATGATAAAGGAGAACTTCCCCAATCTGGCAAAGGAAATCGACTTCCAGGAAGTCCAGGAAGCTCAGAGAGTCCCAGAGAAGTTGGACCCAAGGAGGAACACACCGAGGCACATCATAGTTACATTAGCCAAGATTAAAATGAAGGAGAGAATTCTAGAAGCAGCAAGAGATAAGGGGACGGTTAACTACAAAGGAGTTCCCATAAGACAGTCAGCTGATTTCTCAAAAGAGACCTTACAGGCAAGAAGGGGCTGGGAAGAAGTATTCCAAGTCATGAAAGGCAAGGACCTACATCCAAGATTGCTCTATCCAATAAAGCTATCATTTAGAATGGAAGGGCAGATAAAGTGCTTCTCAAATAAGGTCAATTCAAGGAGTTCATTATCACCAAGCCCTTATTATATGAAATGTTAAAGGGACTTATCTAAGAAAAAGAAGATAAAAAACATGTATAGTAAAATGACAGCAAACTCACAGTTATTAACAATCACACCTAAAACAAAAACAAACTAAGCAAACAACTAGAACAGGAACAGAACCACAGAAATGGAGATCACATGGAGGGATAGTAACAGGAGTGGGAGGAGGAGAGAGGGGGAAAAGGTACAGAGAATAAGTAGCATAGATGGTAGGTAGAAAATTGGGAGAGGGCAAGCGTAGTGTGGGAAATGTAGAAGCCAAAGAACTTATGACACATGGATGTGAACTAAAGGGGGTGTGTGGGTGGGAGGGGAATGAAGGGGGAAAATGGGACAACTGTAATAGCATAATAAAATATATTTAAAAAAGGAAATATGAAAATCGCTTCAATTTTATTTTGCAAGTTTTCTCCCAGACCCCACTGGGATACCTTAATCCGTCTCTGGATGGAGCTGATGTCCGGGCGCTCGTTGCTGCTGCTGTCCAGGTGCCTAGGGACGGAAAACCCAGTGTCAATCTCTAGAAGGACACCACTTATGCCCAGGTAACTCCCAAAAAGGCAGACAGGTTTTAGGGGATAAAACTTCAAAATTAGGAAAAGAACTTACTTGTAGAGTTCAGCCAAGAAAATATCCAAGCTCTGAAGTTCTTCAAAAAGTGCTAGTTAAGGTTTGGAAGAAAGAAGAAAATATTTTAAATGAAATAATAAGCACCCAGTTTTAAACTGCTGAAACTGAATGAAAATGCTGCAGATATGACTGAAAATAAAGCCATAGGTGGATGCATAGAATAACTTCCTTCTCCCCCTGCCTGCAGTCTGGCAGTGGACGAACACTGCGACGTCCTCTTTACCTGCCTTCTTCCCCCGAAACATCACTGACCCCAGCTCCGCTCCAGCTAGACGCTGAGAGTTCTGGGCTGACAAAGTGCCCGTTCACCTGGTGTCTTAGGTGTGTCAGCAAAGCAAATACCAACACAGCACGAGGTGACTGTCCAGAGTTACAAGTGTAGGAAACAGAGCCAAATCAACTAGCTAACACTTCGTAAGTGGAGAGCTGAAAATGTGGATGAAAGCCTAGCAAGAAAATTCCACCGATAAGTAGAAACAGTACCAAGAGCCAGCATCAACTGCATGCTTCCCTGCACTGGGGCTCCCCAGGAGAATGAAGCCTTAATGTAATCTCTGTATAGAGCAAACTGTCTTTATCTGTCATCTTGGGGATAAAGGGAGTCATTTAAATCATTTTCTCTGTGCTGTGGGTCAGATGAGGAGCTGTGGTTGAGAAGGGCTATTACTTGTATCTTCTTTGTACACGTCTCATCGGCCTTATGAGGTAGGTGTTATTATCCTCATTTTCACACCGGAGGAAACTGAGGCCAAGGGTGACCCAGTGGCTCGCCTGAAGGCATGCAGGCGTTACCTTTCACCACACTGGGCGAGGCTGGCTAGCACTGGCCCAAGAACTTGTACATCAAACATCCTCATGTAACTAAACCCACAGCTCACGTTCTGGTGTCCACAGCGTAACTCAGTTCAGAGAATGGAGTCAGGCCCCATTCTCTACTTCTCAGAAGGGCCCATGAAAAGCACCAGGAGTGGTTACCACGGAGAGCCGCCAGTGCCCCAGACTCAGACATGAGCCGGCAGCACGGCTGGACAACGGGACCACGGAGGGGCTCACAGGTTGGCTGCCACAGTAGTAGAACTAGGGAGTAACATTTTCTACTTAAAGGGGATCAAGAAACTGAGCAAGATAACCTCTCATATTTCTTCAAATTCTGGACTTCCGTGAACCACCTGGCTACCTGGGAAGAAGGCTGGCCGACATTAGGGCCCATCCTTTGGTCCCCGACCCCTACACACGAAGTGATGGCGCATGGAACAGGACCGACACAGCCGGTCCCGCCCGTGAACTAGCCGTGTCGGAGATCTACACAGTGCGTAACACTCCTTACAGCTCTTGTCAGTCCAGACGTGAAGCTCCTGTGCAAGTTCAGGAATCACCAAGAACGTTCGCCACCCCTGCCGTTTCTTTGATTTTAAAATGTCCCCAAAAATGTGGTCTCCGATATACAAAATATCCTTGCCCTTGGCTCCCAACAGGTCACATATTGTATCAGATGAACCTGAAACGACAGAACAAACAATGAGAAAACAAAAACACCCCCATATTAACAAATCAGCATCCCCAGTACCAGAGCCAGCAAATGCTGTGCTGCTTAATTTCACTCTTACAGTTACGTGAGGAACACTCCAGAAAAAGGGCTCACCTTTCTTAAAGATAAAGACACACGACTGTCTTTTTATCATTCTTTTTATTGCCTCTGAGACAAAGCCTCCAGTTCCCACGTGGTGACTAGAGCTCTTGGTCACAAATCTGAGAGCAGCGACACCGCGCGTGGCCGCATCAGTGACAGCTGTAACCCACAGAAGTGTCGCTGCTGTTTCTCATCATGAATGTGCCATTCAGTTGGCTGTGTTCACCCATTTCTCACACCAACACAGTATGTATCAGGGGCTCCTTGAGGACCCCTTGAGAACCATCCCAAATGATTCCAGGACACTGAGCAAAAGCCTCAAATAGGTCAAAGAAAGGTGAGGGTACAACAGATCCTTTCAGTGAAAATCAAAGATTCACTAGGACAGACTAACAACTTCTCAAGACGGTGGCACTGGGAGATGACTGAGGTATTCGCCTTCAGCAGGTGACGCCTTCAGAACACCGAAGGGGAGACGTGCCGCTGTGCCAGAAGGACAAAGGCACCTCCACACTTTCGTAGTGGGGCCCGAGAGGAGACACTCAGGGACGCGGCCACTCACCTCCCGAGTACACGATGCCATGCTGTAAGGGGCCCGTGTAGGTGCCGATTTTCAGCTTGCCGGTTTTCTGCAAGAAGAGAATACGGACTTTGTAACTCTTTATCATTCTGTCATAATCTCTACCCAAAATGCTACTTGGCTAGGCAACCAAATGAAAAGCACTCTTAAATTATATCTCAACTAACACAAAAAGTCTTAGAATAATTTCAAAAGAGAAACACAGCTAAGTAGTTAAAAATACCTGTTTCCTTAGGGAATGTATGCATAGGGGAAGGGCGAACATGAAGGACAGGGTGCTAGCAGACAGACCATCCTCTCAACTTACAGTGTCCACCTGACGCAGCACCGTGCCCTCTCCAAAAAAGAGCGGTTTGCGTGCATCCACCAAGATCAGGTCAAAGTAAGACTGCCATGGTCGATGGGAGCTCCCAGGCTGATGAGGGAGAAACATCGAAAGCTGAAACATCACTCCTACCCTTAAGGCACTAATATTTAATCTCACTCAGATGCAAGAGATGTAGAAATACTAAGTATAATCAGAGGATCTCACTATTTTATTAAGAACACACTGTATCTAATAATCTCTACTACATTTTAAATCATTTCATCTTCTTATTGCACAGAGACTTAATATATGAAAGCAAGTGTGCACACACTCTGAAACAGGCTGCAAGACCAAGCTCAGGGGGTGCTAGAGAGAGGCAGATAAGCATCGGAACTGAAGTGCACAGACTGACACGGAACTATAAGGAGATTTTACTGGCTAAGACCTCTGACTGATGGTCTGGGTGCACAGTGGCCTTTGGCTTAGATTGCGGGCTAACCACAGCACTAACGTAAAAGCTATGCCCATTAACATTATTTCCATCCTGAAACTGAACCATGGTGTTGACCTTTAAGGTCAAGTCGAAGAGCAATGAACGCTGTGTTTTTGGATGATCTCAAAATAGGGATTTACTGATACTTACTCTAAGAAAGCCTAGGATTAAAATCCCACAAGTACGTGACTAAACTGCAGTGAATATTCCTTAAACCTAAAAGCAGCTGTACTGCAGATATAAAGACTTCTCTGCTAAATATCAAGGTTAACTGTTCCCTTAGCACAGAACTCATCAATAACTAATAGCAGAATCTAGAAGTTGTCAGGAATATACATAGTTTCTCTGTTTCTTCTGATCAGTTATCTTCCTCAACCTGAAAATTCCAGACCTAACAACTCTGCATAGAAGTTCTTGGGCATAAAGTTGTTCTGATCCCACCCTACCAAATGCTACATGGACATCTCTTTCATTTCTGCTACTAAGTTTTCAGATTGCGAGCAACTTTCAATTATAACAGCACTGCCATTTATTTCTCATGTTAATGAAGATTCCCGAGTGGGTCCTGACCAATGAATGCCTTAATGTCCATATTCCAGGCTGATTAAATGCATTCATTATTATTAAAGCAATGGTCTAGTAATTTATATAGAGTACCTTAGGGCCATGTGGGAAATCAAACAGGTAGGTCATAATTTTCTGGAAAAAAAAATCCAACATAAGGTCCAAATACTACTACAAAAGATATAAAACACTACTAAAAAAGAATCACAAACAAGCTCTTCATAAGACAAGTCGTTTTCAATATAGGATTCATCACATTCTCATTTCCTCTAAAGTTTACGAAATCACGCCATGAGAGCAGGAAATGAATGCTCCATCATAACAAAGAAACATACAAAAACTTCTGACATTGTCAGAAGGACACGAATTTCTTCCAGGAGATGGTTTTGTAGAGATTCACCCACACATCCCTACCCAATTCTCCTACTATACTGGAACACATTTTTGGAGGCAAGAGTCTTTCAAGGTAAGAGCACAGAGAAAATTAATGCCTCACAAGGAAATAACATACTTTGGCCTTTTTACTACTCTTCATAGACCAACCAAGCCATTGAACCACTGACGGTAAAACTGCTTATTCCAAATCACCAGGTTTCAAAGTCAAGATTTTACGTAAATAGGATTGGGAAGCACTAAGCTTCTTGCTAGTACTATGAATTTGTAACTGTCTTAGGAAAATTGAGATGAGGTTAAGTCCAATCAGCTTTTCTACATACTTTAATCTTGGCAAAGACCATCTATGTTAACCGGTAGTAAATTCTGAGGGCTAAGATTCAAAATGGCTTTGCGCCATCTATTGCTGTCTGACTCCCGACGGCAGGGAGGGAGACCGTGGGCAACAAAAGCAGTGACTTAAGTTTTATAAATGATTTGTCGAAGAGACACAGAAGCCATTTTGATCAGCACAGATGTTTTAAATGACCCCCAAATTAAAATGTTCAAGTAGTTCATTGCAATCAGGGAAAATAGTCAAATATTTAGAAAAACTTGACAAATCACTCTAGTGTAGCCCTTACGCTATATATTTTTGCTCTTTTCACTGCTTTCAAATGAAATGGTAAAAACTACCCTTAATACACTATGATCTTCCTTGTTATCTTCACAGTTCTTTAAGCCAAAATAATTCCTCTGTATAAATAAACAAATATGAATATTAAGCACTTACATCTGTATATTTATAGTCACTGTTGGTGGCAAGAAATACTTTCCCTACTTCCTTCATCCGGCTCAGAAGCAAAGGCAGTTTTCCCTGAAATGTAATATAATGACGAGTGAAACAATAAAACACAAATACATGTTCATTTACTGTGGAACAGTCATATACTGGACTTCTGTCCACTGAAATAAGAACAGGAATGCCCCGTAAGGGTTGGTTGGATGGTTACAAGATTTTTGCATTTAGAAGACCACATTATCACTATGCATAAATTAAGTATTAACGTATGTAATATACATGGTGTATATTAGTCTATAAATTTTATATATAAAATGATACATATAAATGAGTATATGCTTATTATTTTATTTTATTTTTAATATCAGTGTATGGTTGCCTCTCATGTGTCCCCCACTGGGAACTGGCCTGCAACCCAGGCATGTGCCCTGACTGGGAATCGAACCACGATCGTTTGGTTCACAGGCCTGCGCTCAATCCACTGAGCTACGCCAGCCAAGGACAGAGTATATGCTTATTAAAAGCATACCTCTACCATCCTCATGTATGCCTCAGGAAAGAGTCGATTTATCTTGTAATCTTATTATGTTAATTAGATGTGTTAGAGATCAGGAGAAGCCGATTTTAAACATCCCCAGCAAAGTCCTCCACATGCAGAGTATTGGATACAGCTTCGCTGTATACACTTTCATTTAAAAAAACAAACACCTTGCAGAACTGAAACGCCACGTGCAGGTTCCAATCTAGAAATGTGCAGATGCATAAGGAAATTCTAACCCTCATCTAACCGGAGAGAAAACCAGGGTTTTCCCTCTCTCACAGTAAACGGGCCCCTTTACTCAAACTCCCTGGGACTCTCCTGAACCCCTCAGTGTTCTTTTTGAGGCCACAAGGACTGGGGCGAGAGTGGAAACAGAAGGTACAAAGACTGGAAATAGTAAATGATCTTTATCAAAGTACTTTGAGAAAACATTGCATTGTGCTCCTTTTCCTCTGTAAGGAAAGGAAGGAGTGTGTGTATGTTTACATTTTGCTTTGAAATAATTTCAGACTTAAAGAAAAGTTGTGAAAATAGTAGAGGGTTCCCGTATTTCCTTCATCCAGCTTCCCTTCCTGTTAATGTCCTACGTGACCACAGCACAGGTACCAAACTAAGGAATTAACACTGACACAATACTACTAACTAAACTACAGATCTCTCTGAATTTTATGAAGTTTTCCATTAGTGCCTTTTAAGGCATTTAAAACTTCCCTTATTATTTCCTGTTGATAGGTTAAAGACAATATAAATAGGTTGCATATACATACATTTTTTTAGACAATCTAACACAGTGGTTATGGTCTGGGTTACTACTTACTAACTGTATGGATGTGGTCAAGTTATTTAATCCCTGTATTCCTCAGTTTATTCATCTATGAAGCAGAGGTAACAGTACCTACCTAATTCAGGGTAAAAAAGATGAAATGGGGCAGTGCATGTACTCACTCAGCACACCGGTGTGCACACAGTAACCACTCCAGCCTCTATTCCAATCAGAGCGATGAGGACAAATGGAATACTGGGTCCTCCTGCCCACCCACAAGCAGGAAAAACTATAAGAACACCTACGCTCTGGCTAAAATTCTTGGTAATTATACTTGGCATATATTATGCCGAAACAAAGGAATACCTTCCCTTGTGCATTTTGTTGTAAACAGGAATGTTAAGTGTATTCGTTTCCCTAACAGGTAAAATAAGCTATCATGTAGATTTCCCCTTATTACTTACATCTTTGACAACATACTTCTCAAGATTTTCAACTGTCTTTTCCTTAAGGGAGCCCTAGGAGAAGAAAAAGGAAAAAAGAAAAGAACAAAACCAGTTTTTAACAGTTTATAAGACAAATTGTGTCTACTATCAACCCAGGTACATCGAAGTATTTACCAGAACGGAAAAGCAGACACACTGGAGGCGGCCAGAACAAGGTGGCATGTGGGATCTGCTGCAAGTCTGCCTCCAAAATGTATTTGAAACACAAAACTATTTTTATTTTAAACTAGAAATCAAAAGGCATCTCATATTTTATTAGTATAATTTATAGTAAATGTAAATAGAATATTTGATAATGTTATCATTCAAGAAGGAGGTATCTGAAAGAAGCAATATGGACCACAATTCTCTACACGGGGTTTAGCAGGTATAATATTAATACTAAAATCTCTTCTAAGCATGTTTGGAATATATACAAACTCAAATGCGAGCTAGAAACCAGGCACCGCTGCTGAGGAAAGATAAGCTTTACCTCTGGAAGCAGGACCATCAAAGGTAAGAATGAAAATAGTACAGAGAGCTGTCACTAGGGGGCAAGTCCATGAGTTTGTTTTTGCTTTTTGTTTTTTAAGAAGAAAAATTCTGCTCTATCTGCATTTGGGAAGTTACTGTCAGACCACATAAAACACACGCCAGTGAGAAAGCAGGTACAGCAGCAGCTCCTGGGTACCTTGTAATGAACCCAGTCAACAGCGTCCCGCACGTCCTGGAACATACTCCGGTAAGACATGAAGAGGTCCCCTTCTTTAAATCCTGTTTCACAGCTACAGAAAGATGAAAAGAACATGACGGGGAATCCAAAGGAGGGTAAATAAAATATCACACATTGCCCAAGGACCCAAAGTTCCCATTATCACATGGATAAAGGCGCTGGCTAGTTAGGAAAATAATTACTCTCTAATGAAAATTCATTTTGATCACCAGAGATGACTATAGTGTTCAATGGAATACAATAACTGTGAACAAATGCAAACTGATAAAATATATTGAATGGAAGCTAAAAGGCCAGCAGCAAAAATATCACATTCCTTTATTCATCACTTTTAAGAAACAGGTTCCCATCAAAGAAACATTAAAAAGTTAAAGCTGATCATTCAAGTTCTCTCCACCCCGACTTTTCTGATGCTGTCTCTGAATACAAAGGTACTGCCTATTTTCTATCTAGCTCAGTGACTTAGTGCTCTACTACATTCGGTGCCTTTAGGTGGGTAAGACCTGAAGAGGACAGGAAGCTAGCAAATTCTGGCGCATACAGCTGAACTTTCAGCAGTGACTGTATAATTCCCTAAAAAGGAGAGGATAACTTGCTCGAGATTTAAGCAAAATTTTACTTCAGGGAAGATAAACGGTATTTATCCCTCAATCAAATCTTGCTGGGTGGGCCTGGGAATAAAACTAAATTACTGCCCCCGGATGGCTCTTGGGTAGCTGCTGTGAAATGAGTAGGGGGGTTTTAGTGTAACTCTGTCTGGACAGATAATCAACACACAAACCTCCCACTCAGTTGTCACAATTAGCACCTCTGCAGGCCGTCTTCATTCCCAGGAGAAGCCAATCAGAAGTGGTCCCTTCCAAACGGCAGCGTACTGGCAAGGAGAGGGGCCGAGGGGAGATGAGAGCCCGCATGGAGCTGCTGGTGCTGTCCCATCTCTCTCAGGCTGGCAATGAGGCATCTCTCACTAGCACTAAATTCACTTCAGAAAAGCAGAAAAGACCTACAATGGCCAGTTCTCTAAAACCCTGCACGTTAATTTTTTTAAAAATCAAATGGGAAAAAATTATAGTCTATACATACCTGGTATATCTGGGACAGTTAGTAAAAAAATCTACTAGGCAGGCCAACAGGTAGGTCTCTGAAAAATGAAGAATAGATATTCATAAGCTCTAAGTGAGATAACTCAGACTTATTTTATCTCTCTTCCTTGAGCAAAGACAAACAATCTGGGAAGAGGAAAGAGCACCAGCATATAAAGCACAGAATGAGTCTACCTGGTAGGTTGAATAGTGTATTCAGAATGTAAAATCTTTCAGTGTCATCTCGTTGGATAAATTTATTTGGATACTGCTCTCTAGTTTCTGGTCTGAAAGGAAAAAATGTAATTAATACTCAGAAAACTAACATTATAGTAACTGTGAGAAATATTCATCGCTCAAAAATTCATTCAAATATTCTGATGGCTACATGCAAGGCAGACTTCCAAATATTACACATGAAGATAAACAAGCTCTGGTTCCTGCCCTTAAAAAGTTTCCAGTCTAGTAAGGGACAATGATAGCAAGGCAAAAAAACATAACCCCATAACTACACAAGAAAGGAGCAAAGAGCTATGTGAAAACGGAGGAAGGGGAGACCATCTCAACTTGGGGTTGAGAAAGATAAATGTGGGAGACAGGAGAACAAAATCTGGGGAGGATTCCTGAAAGTGGTGGCATGTGAGCTGGTCCTTAAAGGCTAGGCAGACCAAGTCAGACACTAGCCCAATTTGCGTAGAGAAAGGGGAGCAGAGAAAAATAAAACTAAAGATAAACCAAGGCCGATCATGCCACTGTTCTCATACTTTGATCAAGGGCAAGCAAGCATCACTGACAATGTTTGGGCAGAGGGATAAAACCAGCAGAGCCGAACTGTAAGAATATTAAACAGCTGCAGTTTTAGGATAAAATGGAAAAACAGATGCGATATACTGCAAAAATAGCTACAAATTCTTCCTATCTCTTTGTAATATGACTTGTGGTTCCTCTGATTACGAAACTGCGTCCTTGAATATAGGCCTGGACAGCAATAAACAAGAGACTTCGAAAACACTTGTGCACCAGGGCTTGCCTGCCCTGGCTGCACTGGGGCCTCCGAGACCACGGTGCGACCGAGGGAGCTGGCCTGCGGGGGGGACAGCTGCATGCGGAAATGAGGCGCCCCAGCCGACAGCCTGCCAACTGCCAGATGAAAGGCCATTCCAGACCAGCTGAGGAACTCCAGAACTGTCCGGCTGACTCTCAAAACTTTGAACTAAATGAAATGATCATTGTTTAAACTGCTAAGTTCCGAAGTGATTTATTATGCAGCAAAAGCTAACTGACACAGAGATAAAAGGCTCCAAAATCAGGTAAGTGGTTACCGCTGCAGTCTAGATGAGAGCAGGAAGGGCCTACTCTAGAGTGGGGGCAAAGGAAATTAAAGGGAAGAATGTACTCAAGAGAGACTGTCAAAGTAAAATGACCAAGACCAGGCGTCTGACTGGATGTGGCAGATGAGGAACAAAAATAATGATGTTCAATAAAGAAATAAAGAGAGATGATGATGTTTACATTAAGGTGTCTCTCAGAGGGCGGTGGTTGCATTAACAGAAATATGAAACTGGATTAGTTTCACAGATGTAGGCGTAAGAGGAGCTTTATTTTAGATACATAGATTAAGCTCAAAGTAAAAGATTTTTACAGGCATTTAGAAACACAGGTCAAGATCTTAAAACAGCAAACCAGACTTGAGAGATGGCGTCTGTGCGCGGGCAGTACGGGATGTACACGAAGACTGGACAGCGGAGAGCACTTACACGCACAAAGCAAGAGAAACAGAACATAACCACGGAGGACATTCAGGGTTTAACAGGAGACAAGCCATCGAGGCAGAAGTTGTCGGAGACGCACCAGAGCACCTTGGAGAGTGAAATGGAGCACCGCGAGAAGAGGAAAGGAATAGTATTAATGAAAATATTACAGAGAAACTGAAAGGGAGAAAAACTAAACTATGAAAATGCACAGTTCTCGTGGTAAATTTATGGAGATACTTAATCTAAACAAAGAACATCACATTTAAAGAGTAACCTGGGCCAATTCCTGGTTGAGTTTAACTACAAATGGCAGAAATTCTAGTTAGGAATATAAAATCATATTGTTTCCTGTCTGTGTCACCCATCTGAAACAAAGTTCCAATCAAGAATAACTCTGGAGAAGACCTCACCTTCTAGCCTTCCAAGATTTTCCATAATGAAAACAGGGTCAAAGGGAATGGCAGTGATGTGCCTTCTTCGCTCGGGGTTAGTAGGATGACACTGTCCCTTGGATCTACTTTCCTGTGTCCGCCATCATTAAAGAGTAACTTTTTACACAGGGGACAGGTAAGCTATTAGGCAATTAGAACCCAAACTGACTTATAAATACAGTTAACAATTATGTTTTGTTTAAATCAAGTGTCAAATCATGCTAATATGTCTTTTAAATAAAAATTAATTTGGGGGGAGGTAATGTATTATCATAAAAGAAGGAATGCTAGACTACTGCTAACTTTCCGCAACCCATGGAATAAAGATTTGATTTGAATATTATCCTATGCTAAAACTTTAAAAGCCTTTGCCATTGTCCAAAAAAGAGGTCTCAACTCATTGGCCAGGCATGTAAGGTGCTACCTGCTGGAGCCCCTAACGCCCCCTCCAGCCTCGCCCGCCACACGCGGCAGTGACTCCCCTCGCTCGGCTTCCGTATGCAGCCCTTCTTCTTCTCCACGGACTTTTCCTCTGACTCCGACAGACTGTGCAGTGCCAAGGGCTGGTGGAATGATTTGAATGATTCTGCCTTTACTCCTAAGTGACTTATTTTGGAAACACTACTAAATGTATTTCCAAAGGAACTATTTGGAAACATTACTGGCTTAGTTGGGGGAAGGACAAAGGCCTGTGGGTTTCAGTTTAGTAAATCGAACAGCAGTACTAACTTACAGAACTGCTTCTCTTCCTTTTCTACTGTGACTACCCCTCCCCCCACAACACGAAAACACCTTTTCAGACATTAATAAATAGAACGCTGGTTCATCTGCACTGAGATTCTGAATTACAGTGACAACATCCATATGTAAAACAGCTTAGGTTGCTAGTGCTATTTGTAATCACTTTATGTTCTAACTCCTGCAACCTGATAGATAATTCATGGACTTTGAACAAACTCCACATGAGAAGCACAGTAAAGAAGAGCAGCGATAACAGTGAAAGAAAGAGCTGTCCAGATGTGTCAAGATGGGGTATGTACTTCACACTTTCCTCACTATACACACTTGGAAATCTCTGAGCCGATGTAATACCAGCTGAAGAGTCTGGCATCAGATGCTTCTGTTCTAAGTAGGGCTTTAATGTGACCTCAAATTTAAAGAAAACTCTAGTACAGTTTCAATTACTTTGTGCCTCTTATCACAAGTGTATTCAGCAAAAAGACATTGTCTCTTTAACTAAATTCAATGTGGACTGTGCGGTTTTGACTACTTTGCCATTGAGAATAATACGTAGCAAAGTTACATGAGACTGACACATAACCTGCTTTGGTTTTAAGAGCTGCTCTGCCCCTAACACACGTCACTGATACATTAGTGAGTGCAACAGTGGAGAAGGTGCATAACCATAAAGCCACAATTACAGAAGTTGTCGGATTGCAGTATTGTGATTTCTAAAGAGAAAATTGGGATGTTTCACCGAAAATACTAGACACTAAATTTTTATCTGCTGTTACTAGGGTGGAAAGTCCAAATTAATAAGAATAGTGGAAATATTCTAATTATGAAAAGAAAGCTTATTGTTTTAAATATGATCTCCCTGCATTCATTTTTTAAATTTTATTTATTTATTCTTAGAGAGAGGGGAAGGGAAGGAGAAAGAGTGGGAGAGAAACATCAATGTATGGTTGCCTCCCATGTGTCCCCATTGGGGACCTGGCCCGCAATCCAGGCACGTGCCCTGACTGGGAATTGAACCAGTGACACTCTGCTTCACAGGCCCACGCTCAATTCACTGGGCTACACCAGCCAGGGCCTCCCTACATTCATTTTTAACCCCACGTTTTAAAAAAATTTAATGCCATAATCAAATACTGAAGCTATTCATTAGAATGTTAAAAAAATGTTATTAGCTGTTAAAAATCTTAGTCATTTACACTGTTGAAGTTTAAAATTTTTCAAAGCACTTTTATGTACATACCTATTCAAAGCAGCTACCTGAGAAGTGCATTAAAAAGGAGAATATAAAAATCTTAGAATTTCAAATAGCAAAGCACCTATAGTTTTTGGGGGGGCAAGTTTCAAGATTAGCTTTGTGGGATGCTGTACCATTAGAAAGCACTTATTTTTTAAAAGATTTTATTTATTTATTTTTAGAGAGAGAAGGGAGGGAGAATGAGGGGGAGAGAAACACTGATGTGAGAAACACTGAACAGTTGCCTCTCACACCCCAACCAGGGATCAAACCACAACCCAGGCATATATCCCGACCGGGAATCGAACCAGCGACCTTTCACTCTGAAGGACAGCACCCAACCAACTGTGCCACACAGGTCAGGGCAGAAAGCACTTATTTTAAACAAAATGTAACTGCTAACTGTATTTGTAAGTCAGTTTGGGTTCAAATGCCTAATACATTAATTGTTAGTATCCTTATGTTAAAAATTGCTCTTTAATAATTAAAAAATAGGGCCCTGGCTAGTGGCTCAGTGGATTGAGTGCTGGCCTGCAAACCAAAGTGTCGCTGGTTTGATTCCCAGTCAGGGTGCACACGTAGGCCGTGGGCCACATCCCCAATGGGGACACATGAGAGGCACCACACACTGATGTTTCTCTCCCTCTCTTTCTCCCTCCCTTCACCTGTCTCTAAAGATAAGTAAACAAAATCTTTAAAAAGTAAAATAAAAAATAGGAAAGTATATTAAATCCAGGGAGACACTGTCATCTTCATACTGTTTGACTAAAAAAAAAACACTAGAAAGAGGCTAAAAGGTTCCTTTGTACTCACCCCCTTATGAAGTTAAATCCATGTGCGCAGACCAAGAGGTTTCCATAGGCATCAACTTTCAAAAGATTTCCATATAATGTATCAAAGACAAGTCCCCTATGTGAAAATGAAAACATTATGAATAGTGCAAAGTAATGCAGGCAATAATCTTACCTTCCTCAATCACCATGAACCAAACTCATCTTATTCAAGCTTTATGGCAAAAACATAACCTGAGACTAAAGTAAATGAATGAAATCTTAAAAACGAATCCCAGAGCAACTAAAAAGTATTTGCTCTAGATAAAGAATAACAACTGTTTTCTGCGAGGAATCAGCTTAATCAAACAAAGCGTAAGCTATAATTCCTCTTACTACAGCTGGCTGCGTTCTAAAACAGTCTTTCGATTCCCTTGGACAACCGAGCTCCCTTCTGTTTCTCTGTTAGAGGCTGCATATGGGACCTGTATGGTGGTGACATCTCACATGAACGCCATCTTCCTTCATCTTCAGTCATTCCCATCAAACCCGTTAACGCAAACTGTCGGGAAGCTCCTGACTACTAGCGTCAGTGTGTTAGCTAAACATGCCACTGCTCTCCAACTTAATTCCTTTTCTTTTCCATAAATGATCTTCTTCAGTAACAATAAACTAAGTTTAATTCAAGAACACAAAGACACAGTATACATACAAAGTCCTTGGTAATTTTAGAATCAACCAAAGAAAGAAAGAAACGCGCAAAGAACTTTTTTAAGGCAGGGCAGGGGCGGGGTGGGGGTGCAGTGCTGGTTCCAGGATGCATTTGGAATGATTAATTTTGGGATAAAGTGTCCTTAATCCAAAAAAAACCTTGGAAAATTACCTGGTAGGGAATGTGGAGTCGTAGGCGAAGCTGAGCAGCTCCTGAGGATAGCCGATAGAGACTAACCTCTCCACAGTAAGCTCAAAGCCCAGGGACTCGTACTCCGGGGACTTGTACACTGCGCAAAGGAGAGGCTCTCATTAAAACAACGGCCAATTCAGACAGAAGGCAGATAAGTGAATTTCTACTCTTTCCTAATTCCTCCTTCTTCCTAAATCTGCCATTTTCTTCTTTTTGCCCCAAATCCATGTTTTGTACTGCCCCAAATAGTCAGAGCACTCAACTGTTAGTATGCAGAAACATGTAGTAGGAGCAGCAGATACTTCAGAATAGTTCCTTCATTCTTAAGAAACCTAATCCAAACATTTTTTTCCTATTTGTCTATTCTTTCATGCCCACAATCTAAAGGGAGGGAACAAAACTAATATGCACAATTATGATGTGAACTATGAGAATGTAAGTATATGTTGAAGGCTTCACTGGTGTATGAATCCCTCAAAATGAGCTTTTTAAAAACCCGGTCTATTTTTGGAATTCCTATTTGGCTTAGTAGCTTCTTTATATTCATTCTTCAATCAGCATGACTCTATTTGCCAGGATTAGCTTGTTTTCTTATCAGCCCTACCAACATTATAGTCATCGAATTGCATCATGTAAGTAATTCCTGAGCAGTCAATCATAAAAGACATGTCTAAGATAATTAGGAAAATTGGGGTGTGAACTGAAGTTTGACTTGAAAGAATTATGACTCATTTTATTAGACGTGATTATGGAAGGGTTAGGATGTGCGAGTGTATGTATTAAATACAATCTCTTTATCTGCCAAAGCAGCACACTGTTTTTACAGGTGAAATAAAATGGATTTTGGAATGTGAGGGTTTCTCTATATTGTACATGTCTGAAATTTTCTATAATGAAAAAGACTTTTTAGAATCACCGCTGCAGTTCAGAATGAAGAAAATGTTGCTCCTTTAATGAGGTTCCTTCCAAACAAGGTATTTAGGCAAGCATCTTCCCGCTCGTCTCTAGAAGTGGGTAAGCCACATTGGGTGGGCGGTGGGGGAGGGGGCGAGAAGACCTGCTATTTTACTCAATGCCCAATAAGGCCAAAAAGAAATCCATTCTGTTCCTATAGTCTCATAATAACACAACTATTAGCACTACATGATTACCGTTCTCCTATCTATGATTAACATACAGCCTGTGGCTCAAACTGATTTCTTTTCATTGCAGTCAGTCCGCCCGTGCAAGTCACTGCTAATGTTTTAATGAGTACAACTCGACTTTCCCTTTCCGAAAGCGATCCTTGAGACTATTTTTGACAGTACATAAAAGAAACCATAAAAACGATGCCTCCACAAAAGGGAGATGAATGGCTGCGAGACAGGGGAAGGAGGAAGGAAGACCTACGTACCTCCTTTCGTACTTTTTAAAACTTGTAACATATTAATGCATTTTAAATGTATTTTAATCTATTTTTTAAATCAAATTGAAATTTTAAAAAAGCAAGGGGAATGTTCAAAGTCCTTTAATAAACACTTATCACATTTAAAAGGCCTAGAATTTTGGAGTCCTTTAGGAGATGATGAGTCTCATCAGAACAATGCCCTAAAAAGCTGTCATTTCTTTTGTTGTCTCAGGGGCATCAATAATTTAATGCCAATGCTAACCCCAGCTAACACTCTCAAAACTGGCTATAGTTTTTCCCTTCCCTCAATTCCAGCCCCATTCTCACCCCTGCCCTCAAAAACTACTTTCTGAAGTTTCTAGTGTGGAATTCTTACATCCAGTGTTATACACACTGTGGTAAAGGAAGTGCTAAATATTCACACACATTAAAAGGGTAAGAGCAGACATGTATATTATCATAAAAGCAGGAAAGCATGGTATCCACTGATGTCAATTTGAATTTGTTTGAGAATATAAACTAACATCTCTCACACCCCACCACCCAGTGCTTCCACCCCAACTGAAAATAAGTAACATTTTAACAAAATTTCCATAAAATAAAAATTACTTCCCCATCTACAAAGCCCCATTTATTTCAAACAAAAGTTAATGAAACAAAATTCCAGTATAGCTAACCAATTTGGATAATCCACTGGCTTTTATATGATTTGGCCCACATAAAGTGTTTTCAATTATTAATTTTTCTGAGGATAATTTGCTGGGTATGCTTTAAGAATGGGAGACCAAAAAACGAACCTTAATCACCCCTATGCAGGCCCACCCCTAAAATGAGCTGTTTCCCTAGAAATCAGGTAATTGTAGAGCATCTGATTGAGTAATAGTGATTAAAACCTGTGTTTGTGAGACAGTCTGGGTTGAAACCCAAATCAATTTATTCAGAATTTTTAGTGGAAAAAAGTACAGGTGGGTGGGGGAGGGATCTCAAATCCCCGTTTGCTAGGACAAACCCCAGAATGGCAGGAAAAACCCTACACACTCGCCACATTGTGTTTACTCCAGGGCAGAACTGAGGTGACTTTCTAAAAATTCCACCTATATAAATACATACTTTCTCTCAATGAGTTTAGGGTACTCTCCGAAAACGTGATATATTTTCCCTATTTGCTGACCTGAAGTTATACAGCAAGTGAAACGATCAGCTGAAGCCAAAATTTAGGTCCCCCTAAGTCTCATCCAAAGCTCTCTGTGGTGGGGTACATTACACAGCCACCGTAAAAAGTGAATTTCTAGACTATATGGGCCATCAAAACTTAAGCTTGGGTGGTGGAATGCACTAGTAGCCCTCCAACTTCTTTTACTAGTCCAAGTAAATTGCTGTAGTCGCAGATAGTAGTGGGTTTAGCAAAGAGTCCAAGTTCCACTTTAACAACACTATTTCACTAAGCTCTACATTAATCAGTAAGAACTACGAGCTATTGACATTTTCTCATAAGCTTCCCAGATAATCATTTCAGTAACATGAACTCCCAGGCCATTAAATCATCTGCCAGGGAACTCACAAAGCACAACCCCGGCTGGAGGAGCGGCACTGCGGCTGCTCCGGCCTGAGTTTAGGTGTTTTGTTCTGAATGTCTCCTGGGGAATAATCACAACTTGTTCTGACCTAGTGGCAAAAATGACTCTTGAAGCCTACAAAGTACCACTATGCCTTGAAAAATAACTAAGTAAGTAAGTAAATAAATAAACTCCATTTACAAACTAGGCCAGCCTCAATGGCAGGGAACCACACACACTACCTCGGACGAGAGAGCCCCCTGTCTCTCCACAGCTGCCAAGGCTCTCATTTCAAGTTCTCTCGCAAAACTGGCCGGCAAATGATGCGGTTTCAAGCTCAATTCTTTCAACTGACTTCCCAAAACAGAGCCAGTAGCTTCAGAGTACGCACAACCTCACAACAAGTACTGCTTATTTCTTCCTCGACGAAGTCCTCAGGCCTATCCTAACTTACCCAATATCCAAAGACAAAGGAAAAAGTTGTTTCAAGGGCCAGAGTCCAAAAAGGAGGGCTGCTTCAGCCACTTGGGCAGCACATGGTGTTCTCAAGTTAC
>PVKM010001802.1:31222-72565 GCA_004027735.1 Carollia perspicillata
AGCTGCGAGCTCTGTTTGCGTAGATGCTGTTCGCAGAGACAGATTTTAGGTCGGGGGGGCGGGGGGGGGGGACGGTGCCTTTGAACCGAGCCAGAAACTTTCTGCAGGGAGTCTGGAATTCTCATGCACTTTTTACCTTTGCCACCGAGACACACTGCGGTAGTAGTTTACAGATTTTAGGGGGAAAAAAAGGGCAAACCTCTACAGAGGTTCCAGCCTAGCAGAGTGCTGCTGCCAAAATGAGAACTCACATGAGGCAGACGCAGGTGCAGAGTGTGTCACTCCAGTCTTGAAGGAGTTACACTGGCTCTCCTGTTAAAAAAACAAAGTAAAGCAACAAAACAAAACAAAAACAAAAACAGGTTTTAAAACTGTTGTGATGGGCTGGAACGGAGAGACACCATTTGGAATCTGGTATTTATAGGAGTTACTGCCCCCTCCTGTTTAGAAGCCTGAGACCATCGCTAAATTCATAATTGTCCGTAACAAAACACAGCTACCGAAAATAAGCCTAAGTATTGTGCATTATTTACTTTTCTGGCACCCTAGGTCTGGAATACCAGCCAAGTCTGATCCTGTAATGTTAAGTCAAAGGGAAAAACAGAAAAATTAATTTATTTTGTCTTAGTTTATTTTCTTTAGCATATTTCAAGTTAATATGATAGCAACTTAACGCAGCTGATAAAGTGTTTAAAATTGAAACAGACTAAATAAAGATTACAAGAATAAACCAGAGCAGTCTCATCTGGCTTTTAAGTACCAATTTAAACTAAGTCTATCTATCCCTAACTACCTATTTTTCCACCCTTCCAACACCTAAATTTGTCCTCATGGTATACACCAAGAACCAACTTCATGCTGCTAAAAACCTAACCAGGTGTCTAAATGTGGAATAGAAGGTAAAAATTTTAATTTTGATTGTTAGTGAATATTTGCCCTCAGTAAATGGAGTCATATTATTCTACTTTCATAATGTCAAAGAAACTACCCAGTCTCGTAAAATAACTGACTCAAAGATACGTGAAGAACTGTTCAAGATACTGACACTTTTAAAATATGCACTATTTTAGCTTTAAAGGGAGTCATTCTCCCTGGACAGGTTTAGGCTGAACATGTGGTCAGACTCCTTCAACTCCTGAATTTTTTGCGAAAGGGAGATACTACTAAATAAAAAAGTAGGAATTACTAAATATAATGTCTAAAGGTCCTAAAAGCATTACAACTAGGAGAAACCATCATTAACCACTAAGAAAACAAAATCCAACCCAACCGCCCAAGAATAGTTATTTGCTTTTATGCTATAAATGTAGTCAACATCAACATTCTCTAGTTATTTAAGCTATACAATGTTGGTTCTCTTGCGACTATAACTAGAAAATCTTCATTAAGGAAATTTTAAATAAAACCTCTCCAATTCTCATGTAAACAGATATTACAGGACTTTTTCTACTTTTCAAAATTATTTGAAGAGCCTAACGCAGTAACAGACATAATCACCTGAGATCACAAATGATCTAAGGAAGGATGTTGAGCCCTGGCCAGGTGGCTCAGCTGACTGCAACTTCATCCCACGCACTAAAAAGGTTGCGGGTTCAGTCCCTGGGGCATGTACAGAAGGATCAATGTCTCTCCCCAACATTTATGTTTCTCTCCAATCAATAAACATATCCTTGGGTAAGGATCAAACAAAAAGATGTAGAAAATTTCTAAAAACCATCTCAATTTTAATTCACATAAAATACAAAAGCTAGATACCATACAATATTTTTAGTAATATAAAATAAAAAGAACTCCCAAATGGCTAGATATGTAAGTAAACAAGTACAGTTTGAAAGACCATCAATTATAATTTACTGCAAAGCAAAATTAAATGGTAATTAAGATTTGTTTAAAAATTACTGAGAGTTAGAAGAATGTATATTTAAAAATAAAATGGAAAAAGATTGCCTAACTCAAATTATTCTTAAGAACCTGCACACTTACTAGGAACTTGTATGTAGAGTATATTTTCTATTTAAAACAGGAAAATTGAAAGTCAGTGAAGTACCTTTAAAAATGCTTTTTAATCAAAGGAGCTCACTGTAATAAAAAAATTGATACAGCTAATAAATACTATTATTTTTCCCTCAAAATAACAGATCATCATGCTCAAATGCCTGTACTAAAGTTAGCAAAATATAACAAATATCTGGATGCCTACTGTGTACCAGGTACACTGGTCCTCTGTATCCATGGGTTTTGTACCTGCAGATTCAACAGACCACAGATAGAAAATTTGGGGGGGGGGATTCCAGAAAGTTCCAAAAGGCAAAACTTGGATTTGCCACAAAGAGAGCACTACACTGAATCCACAAGAGTGAAGTGATGTGCAGGCATACTCTGCTGTAGCCTATGTGCAAATATCTGTTATATGCAAACACTAGGCCATTTTATAGAGGGGAATGTGAGCCACATGTTGCCAATTGTGTGATGACAGCCTAGACTTTTACTTGTAATCTCCCAATTTTTAACTACTGACTCAATCTAAAAAATTAACAAACCCTATTTGAGCCAAACATGGTCTGTGGTCTAAATTAGGTTCATGGGCCACTGGTGTGCAACCTCTAGTATATACTTTAGATAAAATATTTCCAAGTAAGTTCTCCCAGCTAATTGAAATGTTTTGACTGTCCTCTTCAATGAGTCTTAAAAGAATTAAATAAAATTTAGGTACATAATGAATTGGAAATCCTGGTGAAAATAAATCCATCCTTCAATAACCACTAATGTTATTCTGGTCATCTCCAGGGAAAGCTGAGGCAGTGGATGACAGGAAATAAAGAACCCTTTATGTAGTCACTTAATTTGGCCCCCTACCACAATGCCGTAACAGCTGTAATTATCGGAATTTAATTCCTTGCCATGACTGTCAAACCAAACAAATGTTCCCAAGTACTGAACAAATCAGTTACCTCAAAACCTGCCAGGAAACAATTATTAGAGTTCCATGACCCAGCAGGTTTTATACATAAGGTTTAACTTAAATCTTTGCTATACAGCTTGATTTCATTATCATCTGTCCTTTTCTTGGTGGCCATTATCCCCTAGATAAAGCAAACACTCAGAGAACACAGAAGCACAAAAAAGATAATCCAAGATAGCTAAGCTATTACATCAGGACTATTTTGAAAACAAGTTTATCTATGTTAAAAACAGCCCATGGTATTTTAAAAATTATTCATTTTAGTAATTTCACTGAGAAAACAAATGGTAGTGTGTGTTACATGCCAACGAATATGCTCCGACCCCTGGCGACTTGCAAACTAGCGATGTTCACAATGCCCTGCCCTGCTCAGCTCTGCAGACTCACTCCTACAGCTTCTCGAGGGAGTCCATCCATCTCTTGCTTGCTCTTCCTCCTTTCCTGCTGCCTTCTATTTTTCCCAGCATTTCTGTCTTTTCCAAAGAACCCTGCCTGCTCCTGATGTGCCCAAAGTAGGACAGTTTCGTTTTGTCATTTTGGCCCCCAATGATCCACTTGTCCGTCTTTCTGGCAGTCCGGGATATCCACACAGCTCTTCTCCAACGGCATATTTCAAATGAATCAATCTTTTCCTCACACCAACTGCCGCACCCATACTTTATACAGGAATACCTCAGAGATATTGTGGATTTGGTTTGGTTTCAGATCACTGCAATAAAGAGAACTGTAATCTTTTTGCTGTGAAAGGTTGTGCCTTTAGTTTGTAAAAAACTCAACTGATCTGTGGAGCACAAGACAGCAAAGCACAATCAGACGACGTACGTCCACGACTGGGACTCTGAGGGTGCAGGTGACCCTCGCTGTGTCCGTAATGACACCTGTGCTCTTGCTCTTTCCTTACCTTCCACTGATGCCCTTCTGAGCCTCAGTTTTCTCAGCATTTCTTGGCTACAGTATGCATCTGAATTGATGACCGAACCAAAGTAAGCAAAATCTTTAACAATTTAAATGTTTTCATTTTCCATGTTAAAGTTGTATATTTCTTCTGTAATCATGATTTTTACATGACAGTCACAAAAAGTATCTGACTTACACTTGGATGCTTTTATGACTGTAAAATGAAAGTAGAGATCATAGACACTGGTATTTATTTCTTTCACTCACCATGTAATAATGGAGGAGATAGAATTGGGTTTTATTACGTAATCTTTTAAATTTCCTAGTGCTCTAGGAACAAACTACATATTATTGCAATTTAGAGATAAATGTAAAATCAATGAAAACTGTAACTGTGATACAGGAATGACACAAAAGGAATCAAAGCTTGGTAACTAAGTATAGACTTATGTATATTAAATAGGGCTGCCTAACAGTTATACATGAAATGTATATCAAAAATAACAGTCTTGAGGGTATTTATCTCAACTAACACAAAGAACTTTTATCCACAATATAATGCATTGGTGTCTCACTCCTTTCTAAATTCTTTCCTAACACAGACAGACCCCCTCAAAAGGACGCTTGGTTGCAGACACAGCGCCTCCCTTTCCTGAGGGAAGCGTGTGAGAAACACTTGGGTTAAGAAAAAGCAATAAGCACAGCCAAAATACAGACGGTCTCAAATGGAAACGAAAAGACTAAAAGACCTTTAAATCTAAATACCTTTAAAAAATTACTTTGTTGCCACTTTGTAAGCTTTTTCCACCTGATTTTTAATTTAACTTTATTAATATTTTTAAATCATACATAAAAGCAGAAAGAGTATTAATTGAGCTGCTTCAAATACATCATTCAAGCTTTAAAAATTATCACTATTTTGGATTCTTGTTTCATCTATCCTCCCTAATTTATTCTCCCCTAACTTAATAACTTTTATCACATTAAGACACTTTTAAACTCTCATCTTTCAGACAATACTTAAATAGCACAAGTGTACACAAGTACCACATATATGCACACAAAGAATTATATGTATCAAGTAGTTCAGGTGAACCTTTGCCGCTGAAATAGCCTTCCTTCTCATCTGGAAGCTAGTGCGATACTAGAGCAGTCTTTTATTAGCAAGAAGTTATAATAAAAGCATTCCAAATTAAGGATTGCTCAGAAATATTTTAAACACACTAAGGCTGTCAATTTTATAGTTTTGATGAGAAAATCAGTTCTACCAAAGGCACTGATCTTTTGGAAAGATAGTACTGGCTTAGTATTATCATGTATTAATACTCGTAGGAAATCAAAATAACATAAAGCGTTATGATGGGCCAAAGAAAATAAAACAGTGCAAACATGTGAGGAAATTTTTAATTAAGGATACCACAAAAAATAGCTTAGTTTTTAAAAAATAGTTTAGTGCAGTTAAAGAAACATTAAAAAGACAAGAATTTTTTACCTAAGGGTCACTAGATTTATTCCAAAATAAGTTCTCTCTCTAGAAGACACAATACCTCAAAATAACAGAAACAAAAAAAATTGTGAAATGAAAAAAATAAAACTGTTATACAAGTTGTGACATAAAACAATGCCTTTTATTTTTCACTCCTCTCCCCAAATAATGCATTTTAAAAATAAACATATTTGAGCTTATCCAAATGAGCTTTCTCCTATTCAAAATAAATACTTTCTGAGGCAATATATACTTATTCCAATAATGCAATTATTACTCAAAACATGTTTGAAATTCTTCTTTCAAAATTACTTTCAGAGTAAATGTGCAAATCATATATCTGATAAAGATTAATATCCAAAAAACTGAAAGAGCTCCTACAACACAACAACAAACCAAACAACCCAATTAAAAAATGAACGAAGAGCCCTGGTGGGTGTGGCTCAGTTGGTTGAGCGTTGTCCCATAACGGAAACGTTGTGGGTTCAATCCCCAGTCAGGGCATATACCTAGATTACAGATTCAATCCCTGATCCTAGCGCATGCAGTTCCCTGGTCTGCATGCAGACAGGAATGGAAACCAATGGATGCTTCTCTCTTTCCCTTCCTCCCTCTCTAAGCAATGAAAAAATGTCCTCGGGTGAGAATTAAAAAAAAAGAACAAAGGACTTAAACAGACCTTTCTCCAAATTATATATACAAATAGCTAATAAGCACACGAAAGATGCTCAACAATAATCTGTTAAATATTATGGAAATGTGAATCAAAAGCACAATGATATACCACCCCACGCTCATTAGGAAGACTACTATCAAAACAACAAAAAACTGAAAATAAGCATTGCCAAGGATGTGGACAAAAAGGAACCCTTATACATTGCTAGTGGGAATATAAAATGGTGAAGTCATTTTGGAATACAGTTTGACAATTCCTCAAAAAGCTGAACAGCATTGCCATATGATCCAGCAACTGTATCCCTGGGTATATACTCAGAAGAGTTGGAAGCTAGGACGCAGGCACTTGGATGCCAATGTTCGTAGCAGCATTATTCACAATGGTCAAAAGAAAGCAGCAGCCCAAGTGTCCAGTGATGGATGATGGATAAACAAAATGTGGTGTATACATACAATAAAATATTATTCAGCCTTAAAAAGGGATGAGATTCTGATACCTGTTACAACATGAACAAAACTTGAAAACATTATGCTAAGAGATATAAGACAGATACAAAAGGACAACTATTACATGATTCCACTTAATGAAATATGTAAAATAATTAAATTCAGAGACAAAGTCAATTAGAGGTTACTAGGGGTTAAGGGGGGCAGGAATGGGAAGTCATTACTTAACGGGTACAGAGTTTCTGTTTGGATAATGGAAAGTTCTACAATGGACAATCAACAGGGTTGCACAAGACCATGGACGTACTTCATGTCACTCAATTATACACTTAAAAGAGTTCAAATAATAAATTTTATGTGTCTGTTTTATCACAACTTTTTTAAAAGGAGGAAAAAGGGTGCTCTACCCTATTTGAGACGTCTTCAATGACAGTACATCGATACTGTATAATATTCCTTACTTTAGACTGCTCTTCTTCACCCCTTCCCATGACTCTAATGCCACTAAGTCCAATGAGGACATGTGATAGCTGACAGAAACATAATCTGAGTGCCCTGGACTACGGTCCAAGAAAAGTAGACCATGTGAAAATGTTCACTTAAATGTCAAGTGAGTACATCAATTCCTGTAACAATAAAACAAGACCAGAGTAACCTATAATAGTTTCAAGACCTCCAGTGGAAGCCTGAAACCACAGACAATACTAAATCATATATAAACTATGTTTTTTTCCTATACATACCCATGATAAAGTTTAACATATAAAACAGGCACTTCAAGAGATTAATAGCAATTAATAATAAAACAGAACTACTGTATAACAATATACTATAATAAGTTATGTAAATATGGGCTCGCTCTAAATATCTTATTGTACTGCACTCATTCTTATTCTTAGGATGACGTGAGGTAAAACGCCAAACCTGATCCTGATTCTGTGTAACCATCACTTAGCTGCAGTAAATGGCTTGGTGTCGCTTCTTTAGGGGATCCCTTGATGAAATTTTCAGTGCTTTCTGGCACAACATGTTACTGTCAATCAGAGTATGTTTTCTGTTCATGTCTTCCATCCACGAATTTAATACCTTTTCCATTTTAACTGAGCACTTATCACACACTGTGGCTGTAACTTCTGCAATCTGAGGTGTGACAGCATAACTAGCACAAATATTTTTCCTTCTTCACAATTACAGAGACAGAAGATTTGTTCTTATTGTAGGTCTTAGTAACCTCCGCATATGATTTTTTCTTACTAAGTCAAGAACGTTTACCTTTTCACTTAAAGGAAGCACCTGCAAAGTGCTTCTCTTCGGTATATCCGAATTGCAACTTTGGGGCCATTGTTAAGGAAGGTAAGAGTTCCTTGAACACAGGCACTGCCATACCACAACAGTGGGTTTGGTACCTGAGATAGCTGCTAAGTGACTACCAGGCAAGCAGCATGTACAGTGTGGGTAAAAAGACAAAGGGATAGATGATTCACATCCCAGGCAGGACAGCATGAAATTTCATCATGCTACTCAGGATGGCATGCAATTTAAAACTTACAAATTGTTTATTTCTGGAAATTTCCAATTAATTTTTTTGGGCCATGGTTGACTATTGGTAACAGAAACTGTGGAAAGCAAAACTGTGGGTATCGGGGAAATGCTGTACCCTTAATGAGAGGACAGGATGAGAGATCAAAGGTTCTGAGATGCTTCTGCTAGTAGATAGGTAACTGTATGATTCACCAACACCAAGAACTAGTTTCTCTTAACATCTCCCCTGGTATTCTTAAAAGTTTTATTCTATGTTCTCTCCCCACTTGAGGCTTGTTAATGCAAAGTGCTTAGGTTTGAAACAATTGGATTTCATTCCCAGTGGCTAATGATGTGGCCTAGACAAGGAGAGGAGGGCAGAAAAATTCAAAAGGGAGCAGTCTAAAATATATTTTCAGCACCTCCCAAGATTTTTTAAAACTGAATTTATTGGGATGACTATGGTTCACAAAACCATACAGTTTGCAAGTATCTAACTCAATAAAACATCATTTGCACACTACATCATGTGTTCATCACCCCAAGCAAAGTGTCGTCTTTCCATTATCCCCTCGATTTGCCCACCTCCACCTAACTCCCCCCACCCTTTCCCTCTGGCTGTCACCACACTGCTTTCTGTGTCTACGTGCTGTGAATGTTTTTTGGCTAATCCCTTCACCTTCTTTTATCCAGTCCTCCACGCACCCCATCCCCAACAGCTTTCATCCCATTCTGTGTATCCAAATTAATGTTTCTATTTTATTCACCAGTTTTTGTTTATTAGATTCCACATATAAATGAGATCATACAGTATTTGTCTTTCTCTGACTGACCTACTTCATTTAACATAATAATCTACAGGTTCATCCATTATGTCACAAGAGGTAAGATTTACTTTTTTTTTTCAGCCACGTGCTAGTATTCCATAGTGTAAATGTACCACCACTACTTTTTAAATTTTTATCTACTTGTCTACTGATAGGCACTCAGCCTGTTTCCAGATCTTGGTTATTGTAAACAATGCTGCAATTAACATTGGGATGCATATATTCTTTCAGATTAGTGTTTCAGGATTCTTACGATATATTCCCAGAAGTGGGATTGCTGGGTCAAAAGGTAGTTCCATTTTTTATTTTTTGGCAAAACTCCATATTGTTATACTATTGCCCACAGTGGTTACACTTGTCTGCATTCCCACCAACACAACAAACAAGCGTTCCCTTTTCTCCACATCCTCACCAGCACTTGTTGTTTGTTGATTCATTGATGATAGCCATTCCTGTAGGTGTGACATGATATCTCATTGTGGTTTTAATTTGCATCTGTCTGACGATGAGCGACACTGAGGTTTTTTTCATGTCGATTGCCCATTTGTATGTCCTCTATAGAGAAATATCTATTCAAGTTGTTTGCCCATTTTTTCATTGAAATGTTTGTCTTTCTGGTGTTAAATTCTTCATACATTTGGGAATTAAGCCTCTATCAGATGTATTATTGGCAAATATGTTCTCCCATACAGTGGGTTCCCTTTAGTTTGATGTAGTCCCATTTATTTTTTGTGTGTGTGACTTGCCCTAAGAGAGATTATCAGCAAAAATATTTCTGTAAGAGGTGCCTAAGATTTTACTGCCTATGTTTTCTTCTAGGATTTTTGTGGTTTTGCAATTTATACTTAAACCTCTTATCCATTTTTGAGTTTATTCTTATGTGTGGTATAAACTGGTGGTCTGGTTTCATTTTTTGCACACATCTGTCCAATTTTCCCAAACCATTTACTGAAGAAACTGTCTTTACCCTACCGTATGCTCTCATTTTCTTTGTCAAATAATTGACCGTAAAGGCATGGGTTTATTTCTGGGGTCTCTGTTCTGTTCCACTGATCTATGTACCTGTTCTCATGCCAGCACCAGGCTGTTTTGATTACAGTGGCCTTCTAGTATAGGTTGGTATCAGGTACGTGATTCCTCCAACTTTGTTCTTTCTCAACATTGCTGAGGCTATTCATGGTCTTTTTGGTTCCACAGAACCTTTGGAATATTTGTTCTAGATCTGTGAAAAATGCCATTGGTATTTTAATAGGAATTTCATTGGATCTATAGATTGCTTTGAGTAGTATAGACATTTTAATTATGTTAATTATTCCAGTCCATGAACATGGTATATGCTTCCACTTACGTGTATCTTCCTCAATTTCTTTCTTCAATGTCCTATAATTTTCTGAGTATGGGTCTTTTACCTCCTTGATTAAATTTATTCCTAGGTACCTTATTTTTGTCACTGTTCTTGCAATAGAAAGTAGAATTGTTTTCTTAATTTCTATTTCTGATAGTTCATTATTGGTGTATAAAAATGCCACCAAGTTCTGAATATTAATTTTGTATCCTGCTACTTTGCCAAATTCATTTACTAGATCTAGTAGGTCCTGACTGGAGCCTTTAGGGTTTTCTATGTGCAATATCATGTCATCTGTGAATAATGACGGTTTTACTTCTTCCCTTGACCTCTTATTTCCTCTTCTTGTCTGATTGCTGTGGCTAGCATACTGAATAACAGTGATGACAGTGGACGTCCCTGTCTTGTTCCTGATCTTAAGGAAAATGCTTTTAGTCTTTGCCCATTGAGTAATGTTAGCTGTGGGTTTGTCATAGATGGCCTTTATGTTGTTGATGTATGATCCCTCTATTCTCATTTTGCTGAGAGTTTTTATCATAAATGGGTGCTGGGATTTTATTAAATGCTTTTTGTGCATCCACTGATATGATTATGCAATTTTATCCTTCATTTTGTTTATGTGATGTATCATGTTTATTGATTTGCAAATATTGTACCAACTTTGTATCCCTGGAATAAATCCCACTTGATCATGGTGTATGAACTTTTCAATTTATTGCTGAATCCAGTTTGCTAATAGTTTGTTACGGATTTTAGCATCTACAGTCACCAGGGATATTGACCTAATTTTCTTTCTTTGTAGTGTCTATATCTAGTTTTGGAATTAGGATAATGCTGGCCTCATAAAGAACTTGGAAATCTTCCCTACTTTTGAACTTTTTTGGAATAGTTTGACAAAAACAGGTGTTGGTTCTTCTTTGAATGTTTGGTAAAATTCACTTGTGAAGCCATCTGGTCGAGTTACTGGGAGTTTTTGGATTTTTTTTATTACTACTTCAATTTCATTAGTTGTATTGGCCTATTCGGGTTTTCTGATTCTTCCAGATTCAGTTTTGGCTAATTGTATATTTCTAGGCATTTATACATTTAGCCCAGGTTGTCCAATTTGTTGGCAAGTATTTTCTAACAATCCTTTGTATTTCTGTTACGTCAGTTGTCACTCCGCTTCTTTCATTTTTTATTTTATTTATTTTGTGTCTTTTCTCTTTTGTTCTTGATGAGTTTGGTTAAAGGTTCATCAATCTTGTTTATCTTTTCAAAGACTCCGCTCTTGGTTCCATTTGTCTTTGGTACTTTTTTTTTTTTTAATTTCTATGCCCTTTATTTCCACTCTGATCTGTACTATTTCCTTCCTTCTACTTACCCTGGGTTTTGTTTGTTCTTTTTCTAGTTCTCTTAAGTGTAAGGTTATACTGTTTATTTGAGATGTTTCTTGCTTCTTGAAGTAGGCCTGTAATATTATATACTTCCCTCTTGATAATGCTTTCACTGTGTCCCAAAGATTTGGGGTTGTCATATATTCACTTTCATTTGTTTCCAGGTAATTTTTAATTTCTTCCTGATCTCATTGCTAACCCATTTGTTGTTTAATAACATGTTATTTAGCCTACATGTATTTGAATGTTTTTTACTTTGTTGTAGATGATTTGAAGTGTAAACACCATTGTGGTCAGAGAAGATGCCAGATGTGATTTCAATCTCCCTGAATTTGTTAAGACTTATTTTGTGTCCTAGCACATGGCCTACCTTTGAGAATGTTCTATGTGCACTTACGAAGAATCTATATTCTGCTTATCAATTAAATCCATCTAATTTAGTATGTCATTTAAGGTTCCTGTTGCTTTGTTTTTTGTCTGGAACATCTACCCATTGATGACAATGGAGTGTTAAAATCCCCTACTATGACTGTATTGCTGTCAATCTCCCTCTTAATGCCCAGCAGGGTTTTCTTTACATATTTAGGTGCTCCTATGTAGGGTGCATATATGCTTACAAGGATTATGTCCTCTTGTTGGATGGATCCATTTAGAATTATGTAGTGGCCTTCTTTGTCTCATTACAGCCTTTGTTTTGAAGTCTATTTTGTCAGATACAAGTATTGCTACCCCAGATTTTTTGTTTGTTTCCACTTACATGGAATTTTTTTTTTCCATCCCTTCACTTTTAGTCAGTGTCTGCCTTTGTTCTGAAGTGGGTCTCTTGTAGACAGCATATATATATGGGTGATGTTTTCTTATCCATTCACCTACACTATGTCTTTTGATTTGAGCACTTAATCCATTTATATTAAGGTTATCGTTAATAGGTATTTATTGTCATTTCATTCTTTACATTATGTTCCTCTCTCTTATTTCTTCTTCTTAAAGTAAACTCTTTAACATTTCTTGCAATACTGGTTTGGTGATAATGAATTCCCTTTGCCTCCCCCCCTTTTTTTTGGTCTGGGAAGCTCTTTATTTCACCTTCAATTTTAAATGACAGCTTTGCTGGATAGAGTAGTCTTCGCTGCAGGCCTTGGCTTTTCATCACTGTGAATATCTCATGCCAATCCCTTCTGGACTAAAATGTTTGTTGAGAAATCAGCTGACAGCCTATGGGAACTACCTTGTAGGGAACTGTCTCTCATTGCCTTTATGCTTCTTTCTTTGTCTTTTATCTTTGCCACTTTAATTATGATGTGTCTTGGTGAGGGACTCTCCATGCTTCCTTAATCTGTGTGACCGTTTTTTCCTCCACCAGGTTAGAGAAGTGTTCAGCCAGTATTTCTCCAAACAGGTTCTCTACCCCTTGCTCACGCTCTTCTTCTGGTACCCTATGATGCTGATGTCAGTGCACCCGATGTTGCTCCAGAGGACCTTAGACTTGCCTCATTTGGTAAAATTCTCTTTACTTTTTGATACTCTGTTTGGGTGCTTACTGTTACCTTGTCCTTTGAATTGCAGGCTCAATCCTCTGCTTCACCTAACCTGCTATTGATTCCTTCTAGTATATTTTTCATTTAAGATATTGTATTCATTTCTGACTAGTTCTTTTTTATGGTTCCTGTGTCATTTTTAATGCCTACTATCTCTTTAAGTTCTCAGTGAGATTGTCCATTCTTCCCTAAGGTCCTTGAGCATCCTTATAACCACTGTTTTAAACACCACATCTGGTATTTTGGTTGATTCAATTTCATTTAATTCTCTTTCTGGGGACTTCTCTTGTGCTTTTATTCTCTTGTCTCCCCATTTTGTCTCTGTATATTAGGTAGATCTGCTATGACTCCCAACTTGGTATGATGGCTTTATGATGAAAGTGTCTTGTTGGGCTCAGTGTACAATCTTCCATATCACCCATGTTCCATGTTCCAGGAATGTTTCTTGTGGGTTATGTGCTCTTCCCTGTTGTAGCTGAGTCTGGAATGCTGTTGGCCATTTCATGGGTGGCGTTAACCCTTCAGACTGGCTGACTGTAAGGGTAAACCTTGATCACCAAGTATGAAGTGCTGTGCAGGTTTTGTCCTGAGGCAGAAGTGTCCCCAGCAGGATCTGGCGCCTGCCACAATACCATTTTGGGTGTACTGCTTGTATGGCTAGTTGGGTCAAGCTTTGGGATTGTCTGAAGTCCACTACTGACTGTGCTGGTTCAGAGTCCTCTTGGGCAGGGTCCAGGTACAGGTCAATGTCAGATTATGTGTGTAACCAGCCTTTGGCTACCTGTGTGTAGCTACTATGCTGCTGACTGTTTGTGGCTGCATCTACATGGCTTGGGTGTGTGTGCGAGGGTGAATTCTGTGTATAAGGGTGGGCTTCCACCAGCTTAGAGCTGGGCGCAGATCTGTAAAAGGAACAGGGTTCCCTGAAGTCTGCCTCCACCTGTCCCCTGAGTTGCCTGCTTTTCCTCCAGAGCCTTCCAGAAAAGGACTAGAGTGGGCCCAGGCTGGGCACAAACCACAGCCCCTCTCACCTGTGTGCCGCAGGTGGGCGAGACTGGCCCTTTCCAAAACCACACAGTTCAGTCACTCTCCAGGTCTCCACCAAGAGCCTTCCCAGAAAAGAGGGCCCCAACAGTCACTGCTGGCTGCAGCCAGCAAACCCCTCTGCAGGACCTGACTGAGTATCATAGAGTGGGCTCGCCAGGAGTCAGAGACTGGGTGTGCACTTTCCAGGCTGATGTTGCGAAAAATGGAGTGCTCGTCCCTGAAAAGATGGTGTCTGGGTCTCCCAGGCATACTGAATCCCCACTGATTTTCACCACCAGATGCTATGTGGGCTCCTCTTCCCATCTCTGTTGTGCTGGGGTTGGGGATCACTACTTGGTGGGGAGTTTTGCAGCCACCATATTCCTCTGGTTACTGCCACACCTGGGTATCCACCTTTCTTACTAGTCCCTATGTGCTTTCTTCTGTAAATACTTAGTTATACTATTTCAGTTCAGCTAGCCTTCAGTTGAGTATTCAGGTTGATTGCTCTACAATGTAGCTGTAAATCCGGTGTGGGGCTGGGATATTAGTGTAGCTTCCACTTACTTTGCAGCCACCTTAGAATTTCCCAAGATTTTTTAAATTGAAAACCTCCCCCCCCAACCAACAGCTTTACAATTTAAACAACACTTGCAATAGGGCAATTATACAGTATTCACAAGGCGTCATTCCCTTCAGATTATTTCTAAAAATTAAACAAAAGAAAAATTGTGTAAAACTATTCACATTTGAGGATTAGATATCAAATTCTTTTGAATTTGATATTCAAATTCAAGAGAAAGATGCATTTTACCCTGGGGAAAAGTTCCATTTTGGAAAAAACAAAAGATTTTTTTAATGAGCTTTTTTCTTTTACTGATTGCTTATCTAGAGGTCACCTGATGATTTCAATTCCTCTGATAACTGGGAGCAGCATGAGAAATTGAAACCAACCTATGTTTAAATTCTAACTATGGGTCTAAGCCCCTGCTAGCTCTGTACAAGTCATTTTGCTTCTTGACTTGGTGGCCTCATTTGTAACATGGAACAAGTAATCCATACCTTAATAGGCTGCTGTGAGGATTAAAAGGTACACTGCACAGAGAGTATAGAAACATTTTCTAGCACATAACAGTATATGCTTAATGAATGTCTGTTCTCTTCCTCCTGAAATAAGGAACTTATTGCTTATCCACATGGCTCAGAACCTAAAGGTGTCGGAGCTGGCCAAGACTGGAATGCGCTTCTCCTTAGATCTTTGGGCCCAAGAGGAAGAAAACAACAACAAAATTAAGACATCTTAATTGAAAAAGAAAAATCAAGGTGATTTCCTAAAGGAGCCAAGTTAGAAATAATAATGCATTTTCATAATCCTAAACCAGTAAACCAACAGCAGCTCTGTAAAGTCATTAAGTGAATATTAACAAACAGCCCCCAACCCTGAAATGTTGCCCCACTCTTGCTGGAGGTAAAAACTTCTGAAAATTTTAAAATTCCACATACATAATTCCCATGTTAACTCCATAGAACCTGCATTACTGCATGTTTAAGTCTTTCATGGAACTGCAAAGGTTCCAACTACTTCTTTACACTGAAACTGAAAAGAGTTCTTAATTGTTTCATAAAAACAACTCCCCATGCCCTTATTAGAAGCATATCAGTGATAACCTCTATCATAAAGGAAACAAATTTCATTTAAATAAGGACCTTTTCTTAGAAATCTATTCCTTCAGCATGATCCTGCTGAGAAATAACCCTTCACTGGAAACACTGCTTAATTTCTATGGAAACATAATCTTATGCCAAATACCTTCTCATTAATAAGCTACTCAGATAAGAACTTTAACTTTCTATCAATTTATAATCATTTGCAGTACTTAAAAATTCAAAAACAAGTGATTATTTATTCCACTGCCATCTATCTAGCTAGCATTCCAGGTTTTTCCACAATAAACAGGAGCGTAAATGAATGTAATAGTGCTACTATTCTACTTATTCCTTAGATTTTTCCTCACAGTTCAAGTTCAATATATTAATATTTGGTATCGCCACTCAGAGCAAGACAACTACTTTCACTGCATTATCATTTTATGTACATTATTTCATTTAAACATTATACCAATACTTTATGACCCCTCCCCTTCAGATTAAATTAAGAAACTACCACTGAGATGCGAGTAGGCCAAGAGCTGGCCTGCCCTCATGCTGGGAGGCAGCAGCCCCGGCACTCCTCGCTGCTATCTGCACACCCTATAAGCCATGTATGTTCAATGCTAACTATCCTGCACCGGCCAATGTGGAAGAAATACCCATTTTGTTTTTTATCAAATCCTAGATGTTTCCCTACTTTACCTTCTCCTGCCTCCTTAATATGCCACCAATGGATTTCATGAACCTCCCTTACCTCTCTTCCTTTGATTCTAATGTATAAATGATCTGCAAAACCGCTATTTCCTGGAGTATTTTCTCAAATCTTTGAGGTTTTGCTTCTGGGTCTGGCCCTCAATCTTGGCTCAAATAAACTCTTTTAACCTTTCCTTAGCTTTGGAATTTCTTTTGTTGACACTAACATACATCATGTACAAAGAATGTGGCTAAAGTAATTTGGGGTAAGAGAGGAATTATAAATAGGCCTGACAATTACTTTTTACATAAAATATAGTCCACCGTTTGGCCAGTGGCAAAGCTCATAAATAAGACTCAGTATTACCTAGATTCTAGACATTGACTTTCATAAATAAACTCAGCTGTATTTAGTAGACACACTGGTTAAAGCATAATTAATGCACACGATCACATTAGAAAAAAAAAGTGTTAATCTACAGTATTACAGAGATAAAGAGCTAAATACCAATAGTGGCATTACTCCTATAGGCAGATTTCAGGATTAAAACTGATTTAGATTCAAGACAATCAGGAAAAATTAATTTATGTCAATAGACAAGTTTTTTAAATTTTATATAAAAATGTCAATCTTACATAGAAATCTTCCAAATAAGCTATGCATAGCTCACTTTAATTACAAGGATAGCTGATGACAAAGGTATTGTTTTTGAAAAACTGTTTAAGGTATTAGGTGGCATTCAGATGAGACAAAGATAACAAGGTTCCCATCAGAATTATGGATTATGTTACTGAACACTGTAACTATAAATCATAAAAATTAAAAAAATACAATTAAGGCCATCAATTTCTTTTACCAAACTAAAACAAAAAATACCCCTGCCCAATTTCATTCTACCAAAGGTCTATATAGTTTACTTTTGGAAAATTACAACTGCAGTAGTGTGTATATACACCTTGAAATTCTTAAGAGTCCAGGTAAGTACACCTGCCTTACTTACCGTCTTATTCATTTAGTGACAAATCAAAGCTCTAAATGATTACTCACCACTAATTCTATCAACCCCAATATTTGACATGAAGAACAGTATCCTCAAAAATATTGGTATCATCCAAAGCAACTTTCCTTATATATTGATATGAACTATTTTAAAAAGTGAGTAATGAAAACCAAATCAAATCATAAAACACAACTCCCCCCAAAGGGAGGTGGCCTGTGGCCATTTTCTAGAATACCAGAAAACAGAGCTGTTTCCTTATGAAAATAGCTTATATCTCCAAAATTATATTCCACCCCCCACACTTCCATTAAAGTCATACAATTTTACACATTTGAAAACAAGGAAAGAAAACTTTGAGAAGCCCTATGTAGATGTTTTCTCAGAACAAAGTGAGGCAGTTTACAGTATGATAAGTTAAGCCCTAATCCAATAACCACCCTCTCTCAATAAATATACGATCCAAAGCATGACTGCCATCTGAGATGTGATGTCCTAACCACAAACTTCAGATGCATCAGTGCTAGGCTCACCGTCAATTTCACTACATTGTAACTCTGAAAACTGGTAATCTATCTATGCTGTATATGGTAACTCCGTATCACTCAAAATTCTGTTTGCCAAAACAGCCAATGCATTTCAGAGAAAATTAACGCTTATTAATTATTCCTTCCCCTAATAAAAGAAATCACATGCTTACTGAATGTCTTCTCTGTTTTAGGAATAACTATACGAAGAAGGTAGCTATTTATTATAACAGCTACTACTTACAAAGCATGTAATGTATACTGAATGTAATATATACTGAGCTAATACTGAAAAAATTAAGAAATAGTAATTTCTTCTCTGAATTCCCAAATTCTAAAGTCAAAATATACAGTGGGGACAGGGGGGGAGTAAAGGAGTGCATTGTGCCATATTTCATTCTGCTCAGAAAATTGGCATTTTCTTTTTTTTTTAATCTTCACCCATGGATATATTAATTGATTTTTAGAGACAAAGGAGGGGAGGGAGAGAGATGAAAATCAAAGCGAGAGAGAAACACCATCAATGATTTGCTTCCTGTATGCACCCCAATCGAGGATCGAACCCGCAGCGTAGGTATGTGCCCTGACTAGGGATCGAACCCACAATCTTTTGGTGTATGGGACAATGATGCTTCAACCAACCTAGCCACCCAGCCAGGGCAAAAGCTGGTATTTTCCATAAACACTTGAAGCAAGAAAGACAGTATGTTAACAACGTAAGAAACAATGTTAACATCGTAAGAAAGAATGTTAACGGTGCTAACAGAACATAGAAGCAAAACAATCATAAACTTAAAAATTGTAATAAAACAAAAATGGTTACTGCCTAGGTCCTAATAAAAAAATATAAGCCAAATAAAAGATAATGGGGCCTGGAGTATTTGGATACTACTTTAATGTATTCATTTTGTAAGTTATGACCTTTTTGTAGTCAGTAATTATGAAAACAGGTTGTAACCTCATATCTATAATTACTTTAAAGTCACATTTACATTTATATCTCCCTCATTCTCATGCATTTGCTGAAACAAGTTGGTAAGAAGAATTAATAAAATTGATAAATTTCTAGCTAGACTAATGAAGTTTTTTTTAAGACACAAATTACCGTATCAGGAATGAGAAAGAGAACATTACTACAGATCTTATAATAAAAGATTGTTATGATCAACTTTATGCCAATAAATTTAAAATTTAGATGAAGTGAATATAAATTATCAAAACAGATGTGAGAAGAAGAAACTCTGGCTAGCCCTAGATCTATATTTAAATGTTGAATGTATACATTCAACACCTTCCCACAAAAATAACTCGTAGCTTAGGTGGCTTCACTAGTTAATTCTATCAAATATGTAATTCACCCTTTTAACAGACTTTAAAAAAAAGATCAACAGAGGGAAATTAAGCACTCATTCATGCTAAAAATAAACTCCTAAAAAACTAAGATTAAAAAGGAACTGTCTCAACCTGATAAAAAAAAATCCACAAAAACCCTACACAGCATTCTTCGTAGTGGAAACACTGAACATTCTCTAAGATCAAGAACATGGCAAAGAGGTCATTTTCAACACCTCTATTCAAAATGGTACTAAGATTTAAAATGCCAGTGCACTAAGCCAAAAAATGTTTTAATAAAATGAGATATAAAGATATATAGATTGGAAAGGAAAAAGTAAGTAATTTGCAGATGACCAGAATAAAGGACTACAACTCAACAATAAAGAGACAAACAACCCAGTTTAAAAATGCATATCTGACAAGGCACTTCACAAAAAAAATATAAATGGCTAATCAGCACATGAAGATGACAAACACTAGTTACCAGGGAAATATGAAGTAAAAATCACAACGAGATGACACTGTACCTTTACTGGAATGGGTAAATTCAAAGTTCTGATAACATCAAGTGTTAGTGAAGAATGGAGCAACTAGAATTTTCGTGCCTCTGGTTAAGAATTTAAAATAGTGTAACTACTTTGAAAAATCATTTGTCAGGCCCTGGCTGGTGTGGCTCAGGGACTGAGCACAGGCTGGGTCCCTGGTGGAGGCAACCACACACTGATGTTTCTGTCCCTTCCCCTTTCTCTAAAAATAAATAAATAAAATCTAAAAAAGTAAAGAAAAAGAAAAACCATGTGTCAGTTTCCTTAAGGTAAACATATAATTTAGCAATTTCTTTTAAAAGAAAAAAAATTTATTTTTAATGAGTGAGAGAATATCAGTGGCCTCTCGCAGGCCCCCAAGTGGGGACCTGGCCTGCAACCCAGGCTTGTGCCCTGACTGGGAATGGAACTGGTGAACTAGCAACCTTTCAGTTTGCAGGCTGGCGCTCAACCCACTGAGCAACACTGTAACCTAGCAATTTCACGCCTGGGTGTTTACCCAGAAGAGACAAAAATAAACATCCACAAAAAGACCAATACACCAATGCTCACAAGAGTTTAATTCGTAATAGCCTCAAACCGGAAACTACCCAAATGTTCATCAACAGATAAACAAATTGTGGTATACTCAAACAATTTGGCTCCCCCACCAAAAAAAATAAAAAGGTAAGTTTAAAGAGAAAGAGGGTAATTTTATAATATTGACAGGGTGATATTACTAGTAATACAACCTATCAAAATTATGCGTCATGGTATTGCTCTTTAAGGGCACATCATTTTTGTGGTATTCTTTCCAAACATGAATAACACTTCAGTCTATTTCTTAGTTTTTACAATTGTACTATGCTCAAGTAAGATACTACCATTAGGAGAAAGGCAAACACTATTATTTTTACAACTCCTCTGTAGGCCTAAAAGTTAGGCCTACAAAGTTGTTTATTTCAAAATAAAAAGTTTTAAAATGTTAGGGGTTAAAAAACAAACAAAAAAGCCCTTCTTACTGACAGACACAAGAATGAATCACTGAAACATTACGCTGATCAAAGAAGCTAGGCACAAGAGTACACAGTACATGATTCCATTTATATGAATGTCTGGAAAAAGCAAAATTAATTTATGGTAACAAAAACCCATGGGCAAAAGGGATAGGAGAGAAAACTGACTTCAAAGGGGCAATGAGGGGACTTTTTGAGTGATGGAAACATACCTTGATTGTGATGGTGATAACAAGAGGTAACATATATTTTGCCAAACTCATTATTTATATACTCAAAATGCATGTGTTTCACTGTATGTAACTTAGTCCTCAAAACGTTTATTAAAATTTTATAAGTAAGTTCCTATTTAAAAGTATGTCATTGAATAATTAGTATGTCCTGGGTAAAGTACCATGATTGAGTCTTAAACCGATATATTAAAATGTATGCACCCAAACTGTTCATTCAATACATATTTATTGGGCACCTACTATACGCTAGGCTTTAGGTAGCACACAGAATATAAACGTGAAAAGGAAAGCCTTTGCCCTTATAGGCAAGTAAACAAGCTGCAAGTGACACATAAATTGCACTGAGGGATGGTGTTCCCAAGATTGTACTGAGAAAACAATGTCTCAGAGAATGCTTCAGAAGGAAAACAGACCCTTTCCAAGAATTGACCCTATTAGTCTTGCATTTACTCCAGGGATATTTATCTCAAATACTCGAAAGTATTAAAAAACAAACAAACAACAAAAAACCCACTTTTAGTCTTGCCTGTGCCCTTTATGGCACGTTTTTCTGAAGGAAAGTCCTCGGCAGCACTTCAAGGATACAGTTTGTTCATTTCATAAATTACCGAGTTATTCACATAAATTTAATGACTAACATTCTGGAAAACGGGTGAGGTAACGAGTCAAGAAGCTTGTTTTCTGTGTGCTGTATGAAGTGCAGGCACCACCACAAGAAGAGCGACAGTGGTTCTCACCCACCATGGAATTGCTGGAGTAATGCACAGTCTCTCTCGCTCCAGGTGACTATTTCAAAGTGCTATGTCCTGGTTTCTTTGTTTAAGGGGGTGAGCCTATTGATATGAAATTATACCTCACTGTAAACTGTCATTATTCAAATGATAATTTGAACTTAATATGTATAGGTATGCTCAGGTTTGAATCTTATCTCAACTATATCATAGCTAAATGTCCTTAAGAAATCCTAATGTCTTTAAGTGTCATCTGCAGGATGGAGACAATAATACTATCTTCCTCATAGAGTTTTTATAAACATTAAATAATGCAACATAAATGAAACAGTCCATGTATTAAATGAAATAACCTGTGTAAAACACTTAGAACAGAGTGTAGTTTAGAATAAGCACTTGATAATATTAATAATCACTGCTATATAAGTAAAGCATATTACAGTCTAGACTAAGAGTAATCATTAAAATATGAAGTGGGGTACAAAAAACCAAAAAAGCAAATGAGCTATTTTTCAAGTTTAGAGATTAAGATTTAGTGACTTTTTTCACTAAATAAGAAAACTCATTTTTTTCATCGTTCTGTAGTAATATATATAGTTATCTCAACGCTCAGTAATGAAACGTGTCAAGCACAGGTTTTCAATAAGAATGTCTTAACAACCAAGGGGGGGATGTTTATCACTTTTTGACCCCATTATCCTTTTGGTTACAGGATGATGCTCCAACCAACTGAACCATACCGGCCAGGGCTCAGTGTTTATTTTTGATACATAACTTGTTTGGTAAATATTATGGCCATATCTGTGACAGCTGACTACAAACTACAACTATTCATTTTTGTATATTAATATTATTTATATTTGTACACTAAATTGAACAATAAATTGAGATTCAGACAGAAGTCAGTTTTCTAATACTGCTACATAAAAGTTACCTGAAGTAAACTTACATGATGTAAAGGTTTTTGTGTTTAAAAGCAGCATGTTTTAGGGGAAGTTTGTGAAAGCTCCTGTTCTGAGTGTCACAGCCGTCCACACGTGCACGCACGTACACATGTCCACACGCTCAACTCGGTCCCTCATCCGCACTTCTTCTTAACTTAAATACGACTGCCATTAACATCTGTACCAGACTGCAAGTATTTTAACAAAAACTTTGTAAGTTCTGAAAACATGCTGAAACTATTGGCTAACGCATTGATTACTTCAAACATGGAGACAGGAAGGCAAAAGCAGCACAGTGGCAGTGTTTAAGGTCTATTTGACACTGAACAAAGCTAACAGCTCTAGTTTTTAAAAACTCTTCACATAGTATGTGTGCAATCATTTTAGTGAAAAATGAACACACTTTCCATTTGTCTTACAGATAATATTAACTGATGAAGGTCTACCTTGTGGTAGAGTGAGAGATACAAAATTCCATCCCTGAAGAACAGCTTAATAATATAAAAGCCAAAAGTGCCCAAATATACCCAAATATACTATTTCACCATATCATTTCTTACCAGGTTCTCTAAACTAATTTAGCACTTGTTCTACCTATCTGTACAAACTCAATGTCAGAGATACCTGGTAATTTCAATACTCTCAAATCTCAACAGAAGCAGCTTAATAATAAGATACTCTGGCAGCTAAATACATTATTAAATCAAAAAGTGCTTACTGAACTGCCCACTGTGGACCCACTGTAACAGACCTAAAGCCATCTTAAGCAATGAAAAAGTACACTCACCAGCAAGTGTATAATCCATGTCGAAACCAAAACACTTTATTTTCTCCATGGCTAAACTTCGGTTCACAAACACCCTAAAGAAAGGAGTAAAAAAATATCTCAATTAACACTGAAACCAAAAAAATTATTAAGTTTAACAGAATTATGACTACTTTCTATAGCTTCTCATTGAAATACCAATATGAAAAGTCATAATAAAATTATTCAAATCCTTTGTATACCTTCAGTAAAATCAGGTATTATATGAAAACATGTGGATTTTCTTGTGTTTTGATATTAAAAACATCATGAAATCAAAACTTCGAGACTTAGTTCTCTTTTTCAAAATATAGCCCCATAAAATAAATTTATTTCTGAGATTTTATGATTCATTCACTCATCCATATGCAATTTATTTAATAAGCAAAACTTCATATAAGCTTACCAGGTACCAGATACTACAGACAAAAATATAGACTCATTCAACAGACATTAATACTTATTGAGCCCTTGCTGGTGTGGCTCAGCAGACTGAGCCAGCACCTGTGAACCAAGAGGTTGCCAATTCGATTCCTGGTCAGGGAACATGCCTGGGTGGTGGGCCAGGTCCCCAGTTGGGAGGCATGCAAGAGGCAACCACAACCGATCAATATTTCTCCAGCACAATGATGCTTCTCTCCCTCTTTCTCTCTCCTTTCCCCCCTCAGGAAAAATAAATAAAATACTTTAACAAAAATACTTACGGAGTGCCCACTAAGTTCCTGTTAGAAACTATGCTATGGCAGTGAGTACCTGCCCTCATGGAACTCCTGTTTTAACTTAGAAGCTCTACCCCTGAGAAATTCAGCCTAGCAGGAGTGGGACTTATAAGCAAATAAGTTATAGTAATTCAGTAAATGCTATAAAATATCATGGAGAGGAGAGCACCTGTTCTTTAGAGACCAGAAGTGGTGTCTGAGCTCGATCTTAAACAATGAGAAGTTTTTCAGTAGAACAAAGCAACAAAGGCAATCCAGCAGAATAACCAAGCAAGACAAGATTTAGACTGAACTATGCATTTATTGTGGCTGAAACTGAGTAGTTTTCTTTTTCTGTTTGTTTTTGCAAAATAAGGTTTTCTAGAGGAACAAGGGTGGAGGAAAAGGGCAATAAAAGCTATGAAGAGGACATCTGGCCAAGATGGAGGCATGGGTAAGCATGCTTCACCTCCACACGTAACTATAGAAAAAATTACAACTAGACTATAAAATAAATTTCACCCAGATTCATCAGAAAATCAAGCTGTATGGAAGTCTGACAACTGGGGATTTAAAGAAACAGAGACACTGAGAGGCGGTGAAGGTGGTTCCACATTCACATGTGGTGGATAAAAATTGGGAAGGATACCTCGGAAGCAATCGATCCCAGCCCCAGACCAGACCACCCAGCCCAGGGTTCCTGCACCAGGAAGATCAGTTCCCGTAACCTCTGGCTGCAAAAACCAGTGGGGGTTGGGGTGATGGAAGAAACTGCAGGATTCCCAACAGACTTCATTTAAAGGACCCACAAAGGACTTAGGACTCATGCAGACCCACACCCCCAGAACTAAGCATCAGGGCAATAGCTGGAAGGGCACAAGTGGCATTTGGGGAAAAGGAAGGAAAGTGGAATGATGGGCAAGGGGACAAGTGCCAGGGAGACAGCTTCCTCTTGGTCAATCTCTAGAGGCCAGGCAGCGGCACTGTCCCCTCTCTGAGCCCTCCCCCAGACAGAGCCACTAAGCGGTGAAGCCAGTTACCCTGCCCTGACGACTACCTAAGACTCCACCCCATACAACTCACAGGTGACTTTTCTACAATAGGCCACGGTACAAAGTCGGGGAGTCAAACAGCTCTTTCTGATACACAAGAACAGACACAGTCAGGCTGCCAAATTGAGACAAAGAAATATGGACCAAATGAAAGAACAGCACAAAACTCCAGAAAACGAACGAAATGAAATGTAGATAAACAACCTATCAGATGCAGAGTTCAAAGCACTGGTTACCAGGATACTCAAAGAAATCATTGGGTACTTCAACAGCATAAAAAAGACCTAGGCAGAAATGAAGGTGGCATTACGTGAAATAAAAAACAATGCACAGGGAACCAACAGTGGAGGGGATGAAGCAGAGATTCAAATCAACGATTTGGAACACAAGGAAGAAAAAAGTATTCAGTCAGAAAAGCAAGAAAAAAGAATTCTAAAAAAATGAGAATAGATTAAGCAGCCTCTGGGACATTTTCAAATGTACCAATATCAAAATCATAGGGATGCCAAAAGGAGAAAATGAACAGTAAGAAATTGAAAAACTTGAAACAAAATAATGAAGAAAAATTTCCCTAATTTGGTAAAGGAAAGAGACATGTAAGTCCAGGTAGCTCAGAAAGTCCCAAACCAGCTGGACCCAAAGAGAGCCATACCAAGAAACATTATAGTTAAAATGCCAAGGGTTAAAGATGAAAGAAAAAAAAAAAAAACCCTTAAAAGCAGCAAGAGAAAAGCAGAGAGTTTCCTCCAAAGGAATTCCCATAGCACTGTCGGCTGATTTCTCAGGCTAGAAGAGACTGGCAAGAAGTATTCAAAATCATGAAAGGCAAAGACCTACAACCTAGATTACTTCATCCAGAAAAGCAACTGAAGGGCAGATAAAGTGCTTCCCAGACAAGGTAAAACTAAAGGAATTCATCATCACCAAGCCATTATTATATGAAATGTTAAAGGGACTTATCTAAGAAAAAGAAGAACAAAACTATGAACATTAAAATGGCAACAAATTCACAAGTATCAATAACTGAATCTAATAAAGAAAACTAAGCAAACAAGCAGAACAGGCACAGAAACATAGATATGAGATCATCTGGAGAGTTATCAGCTGGGAGGGGGAAGGGGGAGAGTGGGGTTTGAAAAGCTGCAGAGATTAAGAAGTACAAATTGGGAGGTACAAAATAGACAGGGAGATGGTTAAGAACATTATAGGAAATAAAGTAGCCAAAGAACTTACCTGCATAACCCATGAATATGAAGTAAGGGAGGGGAATGGGGGTACGGGGTGGAGGGGGGCAAAGGGGGAAGAATTGGGGCAACTGTAATAACATAATCAATTTTATATATATATAAAGTTATGAAGGTAAAAAGGTTAACAGGGGTCAAAATCATGAAGATTTTGCATGCTATGGGAGCATGGATGTTATCCTGCAGGCAAGAACAAATGATCAGAATCTGAAGAAGTGAAACAATCTGATTCAAATTTCAGAAGGGTCACTATGAAGGCAGGGAAAACTACAAATATAATAGCACTGTAGATCGTCATCATGATGGTGTTTGGGATAAGTTTCAATAGCTTCTGAAAATAAGCTTTGTGGCCAAAATTACTAAATGAATGCCCTTATTACCAAATCTTTTCTTTGCCTTCATAAGTAACTGTGAGAAATGAAAAATGCCTTAAGTCACCTAGGAAACTAGTTAAAATAAAGATGCCTGGGTTGGGCTCGCCCACTAATGTCTAGGTCAACAGTCTCCAAAGAAGAGCTGACTGCACCAGGGGGTGCGGGAGACTCTACTGGCGTGCGAGAAGAAAATACTAGATCTCCTACTTACATTTACTTCACCATTTAAAAATGTCTAATTTGTGTATGTTTTCCACTGTGAATAAGGACAGCAGTATAAATCATAAGTAAGTACGTACAGGAAGGAACGTCACATATTTTAACTAATGAAATAAATGCTCGCGAGTCCGGAAATCACTGATCTAGGTACTGACTTTCCTTCTAATGCTTCACCAACATGTACGTTACTATTTTAGATTTTCATAGAAAACATTTCCTCTCATTTTAAAATGTATATGCCAATTTTAAATGCAGACAAATAACCAATTGTTAACTTAAAAATACTTGAGTGAAGAACTTAAAATCAGTCGGCCCTTGAATTCAGAACTTTTCTGAAAAATATAAAAATCATTACTTACCTCACAGTGTACTATGCATACTAGATTAGCTCTATAAAACTCTTGATTCCTGAGAGAGGTATTATATAAAATATTCATACTTTCCCTAAAAAAAAAGCTAGTCTTCTAGAAAGTCAATATTTACTTTGCCTCAGGTTAACAGTGGAGGAAAGGGGAAAAAGAAAGCAACGCAGCGATTTTCAAGCTTTTTCATCTCATGGTATGCATAAAGTAACTACTAAAATTCTGCGGCACATCAAGGAATATTTTTTTTTGCCAACCTGACCAAAAAATTGTTACAATTTTGATTCATTAACACCAGACAGCTATTGTTGTGTTGGCTGTTGCCATTTTTTATTGGACAGTCTCAGGGAAAAGAGGTCAGTGCCCCTGACTCAACAGTCAGGTGTTGCATGATTTAAAAATTCCTCTGGCCATGAGTTGAAAATTGCTGGAGACAGCTGAAAGATACAGGAACCAGAGAATAAACGACACCCATCCCAACCTTTTTTAAACATACTACTACCCCAAATATATGTCTGCTTTATTATCATTTTTCCCAGTTACATAAATCTTTTTGAAGTTACAACAGGGGTAAAACAAACAAAATAAATAATGTTTCTAACTCTGGAAACTATGTTACCACTGACGCTTAGCTTTTCAAACACACTTTCGATTCAGGCTAGGGGGCCAACTGGATCAAATCCTTGCTCAGAGCCCAAACAGCTGACATGCCTAAAATATTCTGTGGGAATTCAGGCAAGAATGACTGGGAAGATTTTTATTCCTTGTGATGCAATCCAGGAGAGATAATGTAGGACCACGTAATAAAATAAACAGCTTCGATTCTGATAGAGGAATGCCATAAGCTGGTTTCTGGAGCAGCAAAAATCAGGGAAGAAAAGAGATTTGGCTAACATCAATCAGTGCTGAAGGTACAAAGAAACTATCCACATATCAGTAACAAAAGTCTATTGTTTTTTACAAAAATAATGACTGCTAAGTATCTATCAAATCATACTCTTTCCTCCCTGACTAGTCACTTTATTCAATCAACACATTTGTTAAACGCCTACGACAAGGCAGGTACCATTTTGTGACAAATATTCTAGAAGCTGCCCATCAGGGAGGAGTCAGAGCTAGAGAAGACTTTCTCAATGCCTAAAATTAGGAAATAAGACATTTCTCTATGAAGATCTTTTACCAAATATCCTTTACCTTTTCATTTTCATTCAAAGTAAGTACCCTCACCCACAGAAGCAATTCCTGAACTTAAAACAGAAACAATCATTCCTACTTCCCTTTCTAATTCATTTCTATTATGAAACTAAAAGAAAAAAACCTCACATATATTCTCATCTCTCCTGTTCTTTCCCTAGTTTATGCCACAAAACGTGGGAGGAAGGGGCTATAGGAAATTCAGTCTAATTCATGTGCAAATATCTGAAGTGCCTAAGAAAAGCTATAATGACAAAATGAAACAGCTACATGATAGGTAACTGCAAAAATGTAGCTTATGCTAAAATTTAGAAATATAATAAACATCCAAACGCTGAAAGTATGTACTGACTTCAGCGGAGAAACAGCCTTGAGCCAGAAATACCATGCATGTCTCCAGGATACAGTCTTCAAGGGAAGCTAATCTTGTTGTAACAAAAGAAAGTGCTAGGTACTAAAGACTGGATCACTGTCCCACCACGCATTTAAAACAAAAAGATACCTGCCTTGGGGAATCCAAAAATTTCTTTTGGTTCCAGGACCTTGATTGTATCTTTGCCAATACCCATTTCCTTATGTCACTTTTCTAAATTATTAACCAGTGAAACATACTCCACCCTCTATCTTCAACAGCTTGAATATATTTGTGACTTAACTTCGTAACGGTTGCTTTAAATAAAGTACAACGTCACCACCCTAAGAAGCATGACTGAACTAAAGCATTCAATCTTAAATCGCAATTATCATCAGCCAGAAATTCGTCCATACACACTAAGTCATTTGCAAGATACAGCTCTGAGCATTAACAAGAAAGACAATCTTTAGAAGACAGACACAGAAACACTATAAAACCAGGCACAGACTTCAACATGAAGACAAATGTAATAGCTTTCGTTATCATACCCTACTATAGCCAAGACATGAAATCTGAAGAAATTCTCTATGAATAAACATAAATATTAATCGTAAAAATGAGGTTACTAATATATTGTGCATTAAGAGGGATCTAATATTCTCATACTTAAGAACCATGAACATGCAACTTACTAAATCTGAAATTTTGTAAATAGCAAACTCAATGGTTTTGAGATTTAACTGACAATTCAAAGCAGTATTACCTCATCTGTCACTGGTTGCCGTTTTGAAAAGTGTAAAGCTATCTGAGTCAACTAGTTCCTGAAGTCACATAACAAAATTCTTCTTCAAGTCCCTGGTAAAATTTCTTTCTTACAGTTTTAACCTAACTTCAAAGACTGTTTTCAGTCTGAACCAGACCCTTAACAGCATGTATCTTCTGGGACAGTGTTGGAGAAAACACCTCTGTGTCTAATTTAACTTGTCACTGGATATCACTGTTGCTCCACACAAATCCATTTGGAATAGAATTTCTTTGGCAATGGTGAACTGTATCCCTAACTCTTCCAACTGCCTAGGAGTCACAATTTCCTGGCCCAGCGCCCAGCAGCAGTTACTGCAACAACAAATGAGACTAAGGATACAAGTATAAAAGTTTGGGTTATGAGTTTGTGTAATTATATACTCAAAGTCTGTTACAATCAAAGAAAAGAAAAAGTTACAAGTGCTTTTTTGAGAGTGCAAAATGTGTCTCCCTCTGTGTGTATGTGTTTACCTCGTTAAAATAAAAGTGTTATAATGTAAATTTTCGTTGAAAACTTAGCATTTTCTCCCCAAACTATTTCTATTTCTGTGCTATTGGCACTCTAATTTTCCCACTTAAACCTGAAATCTAATTAATATTGTTTCATTCTTTCCTCACCCTCTCAATCATCTCATGTGCCTTAATTTAAATTTCCAAATGTCTCTGGAATCCATAGCTTTCATTCAGTTCACACTGCTAATGACCTGTCCAAGTCCTCATTAACTCACTAGCTACTTAGCAGTCATCTCCCAATTGTTCTCAATGACAAATTAACTGCTTTGAAGTAGTGTTACTCCAAGGGTGGTTTGCAGACCAATGCTAGCCTGTGAACAGCTGTTACTAATCCATGACTTGATATATACAGAAACTGCAAGTATTTAAAAACTTTTTAACAACTTGACAGAAAAGGTTTGTTTGTTAAATGTATAATAAAAAACAGATGTACATTTTGACTCTTCATTTTCCAGTTATTTCATTTTTATTACATTTTTTAAGTGTACTTATTTGAAGCAAACTGGAATTTTTTTAAAAAATGGCCCCTCACCATCATTAGTTTGAGAAGCACTGTCCTAAAGCCCAGTCCCACTCACGCTGCTCTCGTAAGTAATAACCTCTAGACAACGCTCACTACCTATCCAACTCATGAATTACAAGTTTTTGTCTCTTCGAGGGCTTCAAAGCCTTTCACCATCTTTCCAAAACCAGTTTTATCTCACGTTCTCCATATCACACACCTTTTGTTCTAATATTCAAGATGAACTACATGTATTTCCTAAAGGTACGCCAAACCTTTGTTTCTGCTATTCCTTATACCTGAAATGTCTTTGTTAGTTCTCTTTTATTTTTTAAGGAATCTTGAGTGATTCCTTCAAGAACCTATTCTGGCTGTGCCACAGAACTATGACATGGCACTGCCTCTGGGTTCCAGATTACCTTTCTATCTGATTAAAGAGATTTCACCAACAATTACATTCTATAAAACAGTGAACTATGTAAGAGGTCTGAATATGCGAAATCCTTCATTTTGGCAATTACTATCTTTTGTCATACACATAAAATATGTAGGTGGTCCTCATCCTCTTTACTAGATCATAAACTCTGAGACCAGGTACTGCGCAACACTGGCTTTAATGCTTTCCACTCATCAGAACAAAGTATCAGCGAGGATCAAGATATTTTAAAAGAAAGAATTCAAGGTATTATTAAAGTATACAAAAATAATAAAAAAATACAGATCGCCTAAAGCAGCGACTTTCAACAAGTGTGCCTCAAGAATTTTCAAAACACACAATACCTATTTAGTCAGGGGTCCTGACCTCCTTTCCCTTCGATTGTCCAGTTAAAAAATGACAACATCCAATATGACAGCCATCTGGTGAGAATGAACCAATTTTTTTAGATACATTTTTTGATGCGCTACAGTTTTAGTAATTATTTTATGCAGACCATGAGATGAAAAAGGTTGAAAATCACTGGCCCAAAGAATAAATTAGAGGTTTTCCCAAAAGAAAATAGAAAAATGATGAGAAACAAAAATCGGAAAACTAATTTAGGAAAAAAGTTAAGTACAGGGCAGATATAAACCTGTGTCTAAAGTAATTTTCATTTAGAATATCCAAAGATTTCAAAAAGGTCTAACCTAATACCTAGCATAGGGCCCTGTAAAGAGCAAACACAATATTTATCTGAACTAAAAATTAATCTTAAACTAAAAAGTTACTAAAAGTTAGTGGTTGTCAGAGGCTGTGAAGAGGAGGGAATGGGGAGTTGGGGGTGGGGGTAATGAAAATGCTCTAAATATATTAAAACCACTAAAATGTATACTTCAAAAAGAAAGGTGAATTGAGTGGTATGCAAAGTATATCTCAATTAAGCTATTACTTAAAAAACTTAATGGCAAGACAGTCTGCCTTTGTGTCCCTATCCTTCAGTAAAAAGTATGCTTAGATCTAAAAATACAGGTAAGAACTTTCTAACTTATGAAATGGATTCCTAAAAAGTGAAAGTTTAAATACCATGGACATATAGACACAGCAAGAATTTTGATCAGATTATAAAAGCAAGTATTTTAATGGCATTAATTAGTTTTTGTTTTCATAAATTCCAGCCAGTAACTGCCTGCTAATTTGATTTAATATTTTCTGAGGAACATCCTCAGGAAGAATATATTAGGTTTATCAGCCTGTGCTTTTTTTTTGAAAATTGTATTTTATTGATTATGCTATTACGGTTGTCCTGACTCGTCCCCCTTGGCCCCCCTCCACCAAGCACAACCCATACCCTCAGGCCATCCCAACACCATTGTTCACGTCCATGGGTCATGCCTATAAATTCTTTTGGCTTCTCCATTTCCTATACTGTACTTTACATCCCCATGGTTATTCGTTTTTTAAAAAAATATTTTATTTATTTATTTTTAGAGAGAGAGGAAGGGAAGGCGAAAGAGTGGGAGAGAAACATCAATGTGTGGTTGCCTCTCATGTGCCCCCTACTGGGAACCTGGCCTGCAATCCAGGCATGTGCCCTGACTGGGAATTGAACCAGTGACCCTTTGCTTCACAGGCCCGTGCTCAATCCACTGAGCTACACCAGCCAGGCCCATGGTTATTCTTTAATGACCTATTTGCACTTGTTTACCCCATCACCTTTTACCCATTCAACCACATCTCCCTTCCATCTGGCAACCATCAAAACCCTCTCCATACCTATCACTCCATCTCTGTTCTTCTTTGTTTTTTAGATTCAGCTGTTGATAGATATGTATGTACTGCCATTTTATTTATTATTCATACTTTTGATCTTCTTTTTCTTAAGTTTAAGTCCCTTCAACATTTCATATAATAATGGTTTGGTGATGAAGAACTCATTTAGTTTTTTCTTGTCTAGGAAGTTCTTTATCTACCCTGCAATTCTAAATGACAGCTTTGCTGGGTAGAATAATGTTGACTGTAGGTCCCAGCATTTCATGACTTACAAATAAATATTCCTTGCCAGTCCCTCCTGGTCTTCAGCGTTTCTTTTGAGAAATCAGTCGATAGTGTTATGGGTACTCCCTATAAGTAACTAACTTCTTTTCTCTTGCTGCTTTTAAGATTCTCTCTCTATCTTTAACCTTTGGCATTATGATTATGATCTGCCTTGGAGAGGCCTCTTTGCATCCATCCTGTTTGGGATTCTCTGTGCTTCCTGGACTTGCATGTCTATTTCCTTCACCAAATTAGGGAAGTTTTCTTTCCTTATTTTTTCAAATAGATTTCCAATTTCTTGCTCTTTCTCTTCTCCTTCTGGCATCCCTATGATGTGAATGTTGGAATGCTTGAAATTGTCCCAGAGGCTGCTTTTACTAACCTCATTCTTTTTTTTTTTTATTCTTTTTTCTTCTTGGTGTTCTGTGTGGTTGTATTTTGTTTCTTTAAGTTCCAAATCATTCATTTGATTCTTGGTTTCATCCATTCTACTGTTGTTTCCCTGTAAATTGTTCTTTATTTCAATTAGTGTATCCTTCACTTCTGACTGGATCTGTTTTATGCTGTTTGAGGTCCTCACTAAATTCCTTGAGCATCCTTATAATCAGTGTTTTGAATTCTGCTTGTGATAAATTACCTACCCCCATTTTGTTTAGTTCTTTTTCTGGAGTTTTGATCTGCTTGCTCATTTGTGCCATGTTTCTTTGCCTCCTCATTTCAGCAGCCTCCCTGTGTCTGTTTCTATGTATTAGGTGGAGCTGCTTTGACTCTGTGTCTCAGTAGTGTGGCCTAATGTAGCAAATGTCCTATAGGATCCAGTGACACAACCTCCCCTATCACCCAAGCTGGGTACTCGAGGTGTGCCATTTGTGAGTATATCCTCCCCTTGTAGTTGTGCCTTGGTTGCTGCTGGCAGATCAATGGGAGAGATTTACCCAGGTTAGTCAGCTGCATGAATTGGCTGTGACCACTGACTACCAACTTCCACCCTCTGTGGAAGATCAACTGTGCAGGGTCAGGGTGGTGGTGCTCCAAATATGGTCTATGGCTATCCATGGGGTGCACTGGCCCTGCGGTTTCTCAGGTGTTGCAGGTGAAGTTCAACCCCCACCTGTGTTTTGCCCAGAGCCACCCTGCCTGAGCTATAAAGCAATCTGCAGATGGCTGCTACTTGTGCTGGGCTTGGAGATTCCCAGGTGAAATCAAGCTGAATCTGGGCTGGCTGTTGCTAATACCAGGCCTGGGGCTCACTTAAGGCAGCTGTTGCTTGTTTGAGAGGATTTAGAAAGTTGTGAAGATTGAGCCAAGACCAGCCATCCATATGGAAAAGCAGCTTGGGAGGGGCCATAAACTGGGTATGGCAGAGTCTCTGGAGATCTCCAAAGAGGGTCAAAGATTGTTAGGTTGATGGAGTCTCAGATATGGCACCAGTTTGCCGGCTCTGTGAGGGAAGGGTTTAGAAAAGTGACAATGGCCTCTGCTCCCCTTGATGCCAGACACTTCAGCTTCTCCCTCTGTACCACTGGTGCCTTTCAAGCTGCTATTGCAGTGCTCAAGCTCAGAGAAAGTAAGTCTCAGTAGGAGAGTCTGTGTGTAGGTTAAGAGGAACTGCTAGGAGCTCTAGCATTTTCTTCCACTGACTCAATCCCTGCTGGTTTTTGCAGCCAGAAGTTGTGGGGACTTATCTTCCTGGCATGGAACCCTGGGTCAGAGGGCCTAGTATGGGGCTGGAACTCCTCACTCCTGAGATAGCCCTCCTGAATTTTTATTCAACACCCGTGGGTAAGGGGCCAAACTGTTCTGCATCTGCACCCCTCCTACCAGTCTGGATGGCTGTGGTTTCTTTAATTGCATAGTTGTCAGACTTTCATTCAACTCAATTACTGATGGTTCTGAGTGGTGGCTGTTCTATATTTTAGTTGTAATTTCTGATGTGGTTATGCGAAGAGGTGAGCCATGTCTGCCTACACTGTCATCTTGACCAGAAATCCCGTGCAGGTTTTTTATAAATGGAATCAAACAGCATTGTAATTGATGTTTGTGCCTCTTTTTTTTAGCAGAGTATTTCTGAGATTCATTCATGTACCATAATTCGTTGTTTTATTCCTGAGTAATATTCCATTGTATGGATATACTACAATTTGTTTATTCATTCAGTTCATGGGTATTTTGGATTGTTCCCAGAACTGATTATTACAAATAATGCTGCAATGAATAGTCACATACAAATCTGTGTAGACATACGCTTTCATTTCTCTTAAATAAATACCCAAAAATGGAATGACTAGGTCATATGGTAAGTTTAACTTTAAAAACTGGTTTCTATTTTGCATTCTCATCAGCAATGCATGAGAGTTCCAGTTGCTCCACGTGGTCAGTATTTTTCATTTTAGGCATTCTAGTTCACCGTTTTCAACTGGTGTACCACAAGAATTTTTAAAACATGCAATACCTGACTGTTTAGTCAGGGGCACTGACCTCTCCTTTCCCTTAGACTATCCAATTTAAAAATGACAACAGCCAACATAATAGCCATCCAGTGTAAATCCAAATTATACCTTTTTTTTTGTCAGATCGGCAAAAAATATGGTTTTTGGTGTACCACAAAATTTTAGTAATTATGTGTGCCATGAGATGAAAAAGGTCGAAAATTGCTCTAGTTAGTTAATCTAGTTAGTTAATCTAGTCACTCTAGTAGGTGAGGTGGTATAGTATTGAGGTTTTAATGTATATTTTCCTAGTAATTAATGATGTAGAACATAATTTCAAGTGCCTATTGGCCATATCTTTTTGTGTGTGAGTATCTATTCAAGTCTTTTGCCCATTTTTAAACTGGGTTTGCTTTACTGTTGTATTATAAAAATTCTTCATATATTTTTAATAAGTCTTTTATCAGATATATATGCATTGAGAATATTTTCTCCCAGTGTTGTATTAATGGTGTCCTCAGGACCCAGTTTGTTCTTTAATTTTTGATCAAGCCCAATTTATCAATTTTGTCTCTCATGTTTTTATGTGTTTTATCTAAGAAATCTTTACCTCATTCAAAGTCACAAAAATTTTTGCCTACACATTCCTTTTAACTTATATTTAGATCTATGATCCATTTTGCATTATTTTTATATGGTTTGAGGTAAAGGTTGAGGTTTGTATTTTTTCTATATGAAATTACTTTGGCCTCCTTGCTGAAAATCAATTGACTATATGTGTGTGTGGATCTACAAACTCCCTATTAGGTTTCATGATCTATGTGAGCCTATCCTTATACTAATACCACAGTCTCGATTACCATACATTTAAATAAGGCTCAAGTGTAATTTCTGGTGACTTACTCTTTTAACAATCTTTTCCTATTACTGTTAGGGAAATATTTCATAGACATAAATGACAGACTGTACTATGTGTCAAAATATCATATATGCAGAATTTGTAGATATAAAAATTCTTTTCATCTCAAGGTACAAAATTTATCCATTTACTTCTAAAGATAACAAAAGAGAATAAAAGCTAATTGATTTCATTTATGTGATCCATGCATTTCAAATGCACTTGGTTCATTACCTATTCAGACAGTAAAGAAATTGCCCTAGGGGCCCCTAGAAATCATTGTAAAAGAATATCTCAGCCCTTATAGTGTCCTTTGGTGTGTATATATCTAACTAACCCATTCCAACATATGCTTTACCACAGGGGGAAAATTAGTACTACTTACTTCCCAAGATTTTTGACTGCACCTAGAAATACAGTTCTTCTTAACAACCAGCTTTATAAACCACCATGTGTTCAAGACTAACAAATATAGCAGCATCCGTGATAATCTTTATCAAAAAATTGTTTAACTGCAGATCTGTACCATAGTTTAGTTTCCTTTACCCAATAATAAGTTTTAAAAATAGTGGTAAAGTAGGCCAATTTTATTTTGCTTATAATCAATACACAGATTAAAATAAATTATAAGCACAATGCTCTGAAACTACTTCAAAATTTCTAATAGAACAAAGGAGGAAATTTTAAGAGCTTCCACAAAACCAAAATTTTACTGTATTTTTAGAGACAGTTTTGGAGTGACGTCTTATTTAATCACAGGAAATGCCTCTCTGAAGTCTAGTTATGCTTGAAGGCTACAAATGAGATAATCAATAGTATGCAGACATTAACTTACATGTCACCTATTATGGTGGTCATAAAAAGAAAATCAGCAACAATTCAGATTCTGAAGCACAAGGGATATTTAAACAGAAAAAAAAAAACAACCCACAGAACTATTTTACATAGTAAAGAGGAATGGGGAGTTCAAAAAATTTATTTTTTGCCTACAGTGCCCAGAAGGAAAAAAAATCATAGGTTGTTCACTCAATCTTTCACACTATTCCCACCCCACCCCCATTTTCTAAAGGTACTATTTATTTTAAAATACCTTTGAATTTTTAAACTTCACTCACTTCTTTGTAAAACTCTTTGGTAAGATACCCCTGAATGCTTCCAATCTTCATAAATACTTTCTACCAAAAAAACATAAAGGAGTTTACTGCAGAGTAAAAAGGATGTTTAAACTCATTAAATTCCTCCACCCTCAATGCTGTTTTCCAAAATAGCAATAGTAACTTCACAGTATATTACACGTGAAATACTAACAATGTAAGCTCTCAGCTAACTTTCTGTCAACCTCTCCCTCCGCTCTGACTGGTAGCACTGCTTATTAATCTTCCAATTCACTCAGATGACTAGAACACTTCTTTCCTGAGAAAAATGAGGGAAAAAGAATAAACTCACTTACCCTTGCTGAGACATTCTCAAAGATCTACTTCCTCTGGATGAGAATACAGGATAACAAACAAGCTTCACTGATCTCTTGAGAACTGTAGCTCATTTGTTAGAGCACAGAGAACTCGGGCCCTGTGAGGCCCAACAAATTCGGGCACAATGCCGAACCCTGACCAGGCAATATCTCAGTGACCAATATCCTCAGCTTATTAAATACTTGAAAACCTAAGAATAACAGAAAAAAAAAAAAAGAGAGAGCAGGAAAAATAACTAAAGGTCTGACTGTTTAAGACTGGCCAGTTTAGGAGGGAGAAAATCCAAACGGCAAGTTCCGGTAAAAAGACAGGAATCATTACTGGCAAACACACAGAAAAAGCAAATTTACCCCCTAACGAGGCCTGCCAACAGTACGCAAACAATGTGAGTTTCACAGAATGGAGTGCCCTAGTCCGTCCAAATCCTTTTCAGTTTGAGCTGGGGGGAAAAATAACAGGATATACAATGTTTTAATTATCAGTTTAGTTATTGCCTCCCTTCCAACAATATGAACAATTGAACTACAAGAGAAGAAAGTATGCGCCGATCATATTACAGGAGAAACCTAAAGTATTTCCACATTGAAGTCTTTCTCTGAGCATTTAACTGCTTTTAAGGAAAACATCTGTTACTCAACCGCCTGAAAGTTTCTGCTCATGTAAAAAGAAACTTACAGATCTTTGGCATATGGGGGATAAATCCAGTACATTCTAAAGGTTAATTCGAAACCCCAGAGCAAATTGAGGTTTGAAAGAAAAACATCTGCAACATTCCTGCCTCCGGACCAATACAATGCATAGGGATTATGCAACAGGGAAAGAAATAAACAAGTGTGCTAAAGTCTAAGAACACTGAGATGACAAATAAATCCTCCTAGTGGTGGTTCGAATTAAAAATAAAATAAAATAAAAGAAATGCTATTTGAATTAAAACTTGAAATTTAAAAATATCTGTTTCTCTTTATTTTTTTCAAGATTTTCTTATTTATTTTTAGAAAGAGGGAGGAAGAAAGAGAGAAACATTGATGTGAGAGAGAAATATTGACTGGTGACCTCTCGTACACACCCCAACAGAGGACCAAACCCACAACCCAGGCATCTTCCAACTCTGACTGGGAATCGAACCAGCCACCTTACACCTTACAGGACAATACCCCACCAACTGAGAGCCATTACGATCAGGGTAAAACTTTTATCTCTTTAAATATTACCTAACTAGCTTACCATAAAGGTTTCTATTAGTTATTAAAATGTTTAGTCACCAAGTAACCAAAACTATTAAAAACTACAAACTCGCCCTGGCCAGGTGGTCCACTTGGTTAGAGGGTCATCCTGTACACCGAAGTTCCACTCCAGCTCAGGGCACATACCTAGGATGCAACTTCATTACCCCATCAGGGTACGTCCAGGCAGCCCATCGATGTCTGTCTGTCTCTCCCTCCCCCTCCCTTGCTTCCTCTCTCTCTAAAATCAATAAACATACATCAGATAAGGGTTAAGAAAAGAAAACCTAAGAACACAAACTAAAATTATTTTCAGTTTATTTAGAAAAGCAGTATGGTGTAATGGAAAGAGAATGAGCACTGAACAACTATAGTTAAATCCCAGCTCCCCTACTTTTCGGGGTTGGAAGCTTGAATAAAGTATTTAACATATTAAAGGGTTGTTGTCTGTCATATGTAAGCACTCAAAGAACTATTGTAATTTAAGAGGGTGGGGGTACAAGGAGAGTAATTGGATTGTCAAGCACTACTTTATCAATATAGCTCTTGGAAAAATACTTTAGAAAAATCCAGTTTGCAAATTATTCATAAACATGAAGGCCTTTCACTGACGATCCTCAAACCAAATTCTATAAATACAAGAATATGAAATAAATATGGGAAAATGATCTAATCCTTAAGATTGCCAACTTCCCATGGCTCCTCTTGATTTTCATCTTGGGTATCACTGCTAAATATGATGGAAATACGTACATGTAATTACTATTTTAAGACTTTACTACTTGCAGACGTTTGGCCAAGATGTAGGCATAGGTAGACACACTGTGCCTCCATGCACAACCAAAGAAGGACAACAACAAATTTAAAACCAAAAAACAATCAGAACTGACAGAAAATCTAACTGTATGGAAGTCCGACAACAAAGGATTTAAAGAAGAAACATTCATCCAGACTGGTAGGAGGGGCAGAGACCGGCAGCCAGGCAGAGAGGACTTGTGGCAAGGCAGCGGATGGTGGACCCAGCAGTCCCACATTCGCAGGCAGAAAAACCAGGAGCAACAACTGGGGAGCGAGACAGACCGCAGAATCCAGAGCTCTAGTACGGGCAAGTAAAGCCTCAAAGCCTCTGATTGAAAACACCTGGGGGGTTGACACAGCAGCGAGAGAAACTCCCAGCCTCACAAGAGAGTTCATTGGTGAGACCCACAGGGTCCTAGAACGTACACAAGCCCACCAACACTCGGGAATCAGCACTAGAAGGGCCCAATTTGATTGTGGGTATCAGGGGAAGTGACTGAAAGCCGGATGGAGCTCAGCAAGCAGCATTGTTCCCTCTCAGACCCCTCCCCCACATACAGCATCACAACGCAGCCACACGGGTTGCCCTACATAGTGAAAACCTAAGGCTCCGCCCCTTACTACATAACAGGTGCGCCCAGACCCCCCCGCCCCCAAAAAAGGCCAAAATGAAAGAACAGTTCAAAGCTCCAGAAAAAATACAACTAAGTGATGAAGAGATAGCCAACCTATCAGACGCATAGTTCAAAACACTGGTTATCAAGATGCTCCAGGAACTCACCGGGTACTTCAATAGCATAAAAGAGACCCAGACAGCAATGAAGGTTGCATTATGTGAAATAAAGAAAAATCTATAGGGAACCAACAGTGACAGGAAGGAAACCAGGACTCAAATCAATGGTTTAGAGTAGAAGGAAGAAAGAAACATTTCAACCAGAACAGAACAAAGAAACAACAATTCAAAAAAGAGGAGATGCTTAGGAACCTCCAGGACATCTTTTTTTAAAAGATTTTTTTGTTTAATTTATTTTTAGAGACAGGAAGGAAGAGAGAAAGAGAGGGAGAGAAACATCAACGTGTAGTTGCCTCTCATATGCCCCCCACTGGGGACCTCGCCCACCCCCCCAGGCATGTGCCCTGACTGGGAATCGAATGGCAACCCCTTTGGTTTGCACGCCCGCACTCAATCCACTGAGCT